>PVJH01028758.1:0-26925 GCA_004026705.1 Nesogale talazaci
GCTCACCTGCTAACTGGAAGGCTGTCAATTGAATCCTCCCTTCAAAGGCGGGAGATAGGGTCATCAGTTTCCTTAGAGATTTGCATCTTGGAAGTCCTGTGGAATAGTTTTCTGCCCTTTAGGGTCACTTTGAGATAAAAGTGAACAACGGGCCTTAACAACAACCATTTATTGTACTTGTTCACAACAATAGCTCTACCACTTAAATCCTTTTTGGTTTATTGAAATGCTTCATTTGCTCATCTCCTACTTTTATTATCCAGCCATTATCATCTATGGTATTGTTGCTTTATTAATTTTTCTAAAACACATAATATGAGTATGTCTTGCAGGTAGGGAGTATAATTTGTTTGACTAGATGAGATGAAGGAAGAAGAAAAAAAACAAAAAAAGATGGTTCAAAGATTTTGACTTAATCAAATGGCTGAAACTTAAATGGAAGAGATGTGAATGCTAGTTAAAATCCACATAAGCCTTAGCTCCCTCAAAATATAATGAATTTCTTGACTAAAGAAACCAAGTCTTGATTGTTTTATCTCCACAATGCTTATCACAGCATTCTGCATATGAAGGGGCTGTAAATTGTGGGGGGTAAATCCATTATCTTTTATTTTTATTTATTTATTTTTGATTTTTTTTGGGAGGCATCACTGCTCTGTGGCAGTGGGAGTAGGAGACCCAGCCCCACTGCTGGAATTGAACCTCCATCCCAGTGGGCCGTAGTCCCGCGCACTACCACTACGCCACCGGGGCTCAGCCCTCCATTATCTTTTAATTCCACCTTTTCACACACTTTATGAAAAGCTTCAAAGAGGACCATCAAGAAAATGTTTAATCATAAATGATTCATTAAAAAAAAGGGGAGGGGTAGGGGAAAGGGGATTTTTTTTTTTTTTTTTAAAGAGGAGCTTGTACCAAGGGCTCAAGTGGAAAATGTTGGGAAATGTATGTGGAAACATATGTGCAAATGTGCTTGATACAAATGATGTACTGAATGTTGTAGTAGCTGTAAGAGCCCACAATAAAATTAAAAAAAAAAAGAAAAGAAAATGTTTAATTACTCCAGTAAGTCATTTATCAACTTTTAACCTGCTTTACTACATGTAAGTTTACTAATAAATGGATTTCTTCTTACTAACAGTTCTTTTTTTTTTTTTTTTTAGGGCATCACTGCCCTGGTGGTGGGAGTAAGAGGCCCATCCTTTGCCCCTGTGGAGCTGGAATTGAACCTCCATCCCAGTGGGCTGCAGACGCGCACACAACCACTACGCCACCGGGGCTCAGCCCAGTTCTTAGTTAATCTTTACAACATAAAACATTTTTCTTTTAAAAATAGGGTATCTTATTTCAATTTTTAAGGAATGATAGCTTTATTATTGGTGGGCTTTATAAATAAATCCCATTCTCAAAGACACAGGAGGCATTTCTATCCAGTTTTATTGCTCCCACAACTGTTATACAAACTTGTATTTTATGAGTTTGTTTGTTTTCTTGCCCTTTCCAAGGATGTGAGTGTAGGCCCCACCACTCCCTTGGTGTTGTCAAATTCTGATATATCACTATAGCTATCGTACTAAAAAAACAATGTTATGTGAAGGCATCCTTCCTTTTGAAAGTAATTATTTGTGGAAAAACAAGAGTTCTGTAGAACAGAGGGCTCCTTAAATTTATTTTTAAGGTTACCTTATCTTTCAAAGATATAGTACTCTATTTTATTCAAAGTTTATATTTTGGATGATATTCTTGGTATGCAGCTCCCAAACAAACCTCTGACCCATATTGGACAGGGTACCACTGCCCCCTGTTGGTCTCTGAGACTGTAAACCTTTATTGTGGTAGAGAGCCTGATGGGTAACAACTGCTGACCTTGTCTTAGCCCGACCAGTAACCACTCTACCCACTAGGGATCTTACCTGAGATCCAGAATGTGTCAACTGATACAGATGATGACTAGATTGATAGTCCCTTAGGGCTATGGTGTGGGAACCCTGTGGTTATGCATTGGGCCGTTAGCCACAATAGCGTCAGTTGGACAACACCCGCCACTTCTTCAGAGAAAAATCAAACTGTCTATTCCTGTGGTTTCAGAGATACACAGTGGCAGTTCAGTCCGATCATATAGGATTGCTATGAGTCAACATGGACTCCATAGAAGTAAATTTGAATTTTAGGGTTATGGCAGGGTTAGTGAGAGATAATGAGTCCATGATAATGGTAACAAAAGTGAAAAATATTGTTCTAAAATTGATAATTATCATTGCATAAGTCTTTTAAAATATACTTAAGCCCCAAGTTGTATGATATGTTAACCTTATGTCAGCAAAGCTATTAAAAATAAAGATATTCTTTAAAATATATTTGAAATGTGATGTTGATGTGATTTCATAATAGAGTCTTGAGTAAAGAAAGATATCTATTATCTTATGTTTGCCATTTTTGGAAAGGTCTGTGAATGCCTTTTTGAGGGAGCCCTAGTAGTATGCCTCTATGCAGGTGAAAGACAGGGCTTTCTACTCCTTTAAAGAGTTTCAGTCTGGAAAAGTCACATGGGCACTTTGACCTTGTTCTCTTCAGGCACTTTGAGTTGAAATTAATTAATGGAGGCACATGTGTTTTTGTTTCTTCTTTTATATACTAAATATAATATCCACAATAAAAGAAGTCAGTAAGGTATCTGATAATGTTACATTTCATAAAAATATAGTTTAAGAATTAATACCTTTAAATTTGGAGTAAATGCTCTTTATTATAAGGACTTAGTTTACGAGAATCATCTTAAATTTAGAGCCACTGTTTTTGTTGTTGTTGTTAATGCCTCATTTTATTATGGCCTCTTACAGCTCTTACAACAATCTGTACATCAATTGTATCAAACATGTTTGTTATCATCATTGTCAAAACATTTTCTTTATACTCAAGTCCTTGTTATCAGCTCCTCTTTTTTCCTCACCCTCATGAACCATGAGAAAATTATAAATTACTATTTTTATATATTACACAATCCACTGTCTCCACCCATATTTCTGTTTTTTTTCCTCCTTGGAGGGTGTTATACATCAATCATTTGGGTAAATTCCCCCTTTCTCCCCATACCTTCCCCCTACCCTCATGATATTGCTACTTTCATTATTCTTCCTATTGGATTTCTCTGTCCTGAATTCTGTGTGGCAAGAGTTCTTATCTGTACAAGCGTACATGCTCTGGTCTAACTAGATTTGTAAGGTAGAACTGGGATCATGATAGTGGGGTGGGCATTAAAGAACTAGAGGAATATTGTGTGTTTCATCAGTGCTTTGCTGCACTCTTGACTGATTCGTTCCTTCCTTGTGATCTTTCTGTGAAGGCACGTCCAATTGTTTACAGAGGGGATTTTGATCTCAACTCCAAACCTCCTTGTTCACATCAATAAAATTGTTTGGGGTCTTCTGATGCCTGATACCTGATCTTGTTGATACCTCATGATCACATAGGCTGGTGTGTTTCTTCCACGTGGGCTTTGTTACTTCCCTGCTAGATGACCCTTTGTTTAACTTCAAGCTATTAAGATCCCAAACATTATACCTTGTCATGACCAGGACCTTCAAATTTCTTCACCATATTCACTTATGCACCCATTATGTCTTCAGTGATCGTGTGGGGAAGATGAGCATCACAGAATGTCAGATTATTAAAACAAAGTTTTCTTGCATTGAGGGGGGACTTGAATAGAGGTCCATTGTCCATCTACTACCTTAACACTTAAGATATAAATATATGTACATAGACCTATATCCCTAGCATTATATATTAATATATTTACATATATGCATGCCTATATTTATGCTCTATAAATGTCTTTTGCCTCCTAGTTCTTTTGTCCCACTATAATGTTCAACTGGCAGTAGCTCTCAGTAATTCATCTCAGATGAATTATATTTGATTAAACCTGATCAGGCATTCAGTTCCCTCCTCACCATCAATTTTAGATTTTTTGTTGTTCCCTTGTCCCTAGGTTTGTTGGCTCCACTGCTTCCTTTCCCTCAGATTTCCCTCTCCCATGTCCTCCCAGAACTGCTGTTCCTGTTGTTTTCTCCTGAGGGTTGTTTATCCTGCCTATCACGTGGAAAGAGAGAGAGAGAGAGAGAGAGAGAGAGAGAGAGAGAGAACCAAGAAGCCTATAAATAGCTTCAGGTCTGTTTGCTGACCCTTATGAATGTATTCTGATCAACTATGATTAGGCTGGCCCCTCAATCCAAAGTCCATTTGGGGGATCTCTCTGAAGACTTGTTGCTTTGAAGACTTGTTGCTTTGCTTTCCTTGTTGCTCGGTTGTGCACCCTTTGTGTTTTGCCCCAGTGTGAGAATAGGGGAAGTGGTTGTGTTAGACTGGGTGTAATGTCTGCTCTGTGTCTCCAGTTCTGTCCCCACAGTGCTTTGGGGCAGTGAGGGGACATGATGTCTCCTAGTGGGTCCAGCCCTACTGTCCCTATGCATTGATTGCTCTCAGCATATTCTCTCTCTCTCTCTCTCTCTCTCTCTATACCCCCTCCCCCCCCTTAGTTAGCTCCTGTGTGGTCTCAGCAGACAATGCCCCCACTCCCTGCCTGTATCTTCAGTGATATATTACCCTCTGTAGTACATTCTTCTGGGGAAGGGTTGACATAACTCAGGTTGGGGTTGGCCCCACATATATGACTGTTTGGTTATTTTTCATTTGACTTTACGACTTAACTGGTAAGTTGTGATTAAGTTTCCTCAAACACTCTTCTTTGATTTGAAAGACTTAAAGAGTGAAGAGGACAAAAGATTGGTTGCTGCCTCTGATACTTGCAATAATTATGAGTTGCATGTAACATATGTAAGCTTTCTATGTTTGATCTCATATGCAGAGCACAACATTGTCGTCATGTCTTTATGATAGTTGAAGCAAAAAGGAGAGATTCATGCTTGGTAGTTATCCATTGCCTGTGAGAATAATGCATCATTCCTATGTAGAAATATTAATCTTCTTGAGACTAATCAACCAATCACAGATATTTAGATAGGAATCAAAATGGAGAAAGTCTAATAGTCACCAGGGAAACCCATGAGATCCCCAGAACTGCTATTGCATGTAGATTGAAGGGTGTTATAATGGAAGAGTGTGCATGAAACTTCAACCAGAGAGTACATCTGGATTAGATGCATTGAAGGCAGTAATCAAGAAAGGCAAAGGGAATTTATAGTTATTTGTTTTCAAAGTCAGAAAATAGCATCTCCTGATACAACAATATTCTTTAGGGAGCTGAGTGCAGAGTTTAGGAGCAGAGTGGAAACATAAAAAATTTCTGAAGCATTTTCACCTCAGAATCATCATTGCATTAAGCGGTTTCCTGAAGCTGAGAGATAATCACAGAAAAAATACTGCAATATATTGATTTTGGTAAGAGTTACATGAGCCCCAATAAAATGAATTAAAACAAATTTAAAAAAAAGAAAACAAGATTTCAACTAAGTTCAAAATGAAAATAAGAAATCATAACCTCAAAAAAGAAAAAGTACTGCAATAGTAACAAGGATTATACTTCTACAATAGGCACTTCTTCCCTCAATGAAACATATTATCATTATCATTGTGGTGTTCATATACTTGATTTCAATTTCATGATTGGGATGTAGGAGTGGAGTCTAGCCTGTCAATCTGGAGATAGCCAATGAGGCTTCTGTGTAAGCATGACTTTCTCCTGAGAATTATGGGAAGTCTCACAGTATTTCCCAATTGGAGAACAGAGATTGGATTGAGTCTCTGAGACAAGAAACTACTGATATGACAAGATGACAGCATGCTGATTGATCCTGATTCCTGGAGAATGGAGGAGCCAGAGAAGATGCCACATGGGCTTGCACTGATGGTGCCAAACCTCTAAGCCAGAGAAGCCATGTGGAGACTCCTGCCAATGCTGAGATGCTCGGGAGGCCACTGGGAGAACCCTGCAGGCGCTGAAATATTTCTGCTGCCACCGCACATACAGGACTCTGCAGTCATCACACATGCTTTGTAAGCCGGAAGGAGACTTTATAGACTGGTAATGGACATATGCCTAATATTGGACATATGACTTTGGACTGGACAGGGTCGGGATGTTTTCTCAATGTTCCATTCCTCTTGTATATAAACCTTTCCCTTATATCCATATGCATGTCTATGAATTTGTTTCTCTAGTCTACCCGGTCAAACACAATCACCATCATGGTCATAGCAATTGTCATTTCCATCATTTCTTCAGTGTTTGCTCCAAGTAACACTGTAAACTCATCTCCTTAATCTTTGCAAGTGTATTTCTTATGGTAAAGTGATTAAGGGTTTGACTTCTAACTGAAGGGTCAATGGTTCAGCTCTACCAGCTCATCCATGAGAAAAAGACGAGACAATCTGGTTCTGTAAAGATTATAGTCTTGGATCCAATTTGTGGGAGAAGTCTACTCTGAGTCGCTAGGGGTCATAATTAACTACATGACAGTAAGTTTGTCCTTTTGTTTGTTTGAATGTTCATATAATTTCATGTCATGAAGCTATTTTAGTTTTCTAGGAAGAAAGCCCCATGAAGACAGATAGTTTAGCTCTTTGTTCACTGTACCCCTAAAACAGTGTCAGATACATAGCATGTGCTTACTGAACAATAGGTGAATGCATGGTTTAGAACACCCCGTGCCTGTCAATTTGTCATACTGAAGTGGCCTGTGTTGCTGTGACGGTGAAAACTCTGCTATTGCTAGCTCCATTATCTCGGCAGGGTCACCCAAAGCGAACAAGTTTCAACAGCGCTTTCAGACTAAGAACAGACTTCAAAGAAGAAAAAGGCCCTCCACTTCAGAGCAATTTGCCACAGAACATTACTTGGATAGCATCAAAACAGTTCTAGTTTTAGAAAACCCAGTGAATCGAAGCAGAACATTGTCAGAGAGTGCCAGATGAAGAATCCTTCTGCTAGGAAGACACCCAAAATCAGATTAAGGAAGAGTTGCTTCTCAAAGTAGAATCGACCATAATGACTTGAATGGAGTAATGCCTACTGGAGTAAAACCTTCATGACCTTTATTTGCTGGTGGAATATGAGCGAAAATTAGGAGGAATGGAAGCAAACAATGATTAATCACTGGAACTAGGAATGCACAATTCACATGAATATAGGAAAATAAAAATTCATAAAAAATGAAATGGAATGCATAAGAATCTAATTCTGAGCTTTAGTGAGCTGAAATGCACGGATATTGGCTATTGTAAATTAGAAAATCACAAGGTTTATTATGCTGGAAATGGCGGATTTAAGAGGAATGACATTGAATTCATTTTCAAAAAGAAAGTTTCAAATTTTATCTTTAAGTGCAATGTTGTTGGTGAAAGGGTAATATCTAGCCACATGCAAGGAAATCCATTCAATACAACTATTATTCAAATTTATTACCAATCAGGAAAGCCAGCAATGCAGAAATTGAAAAGTTCTACCATTTCAGTCTGAAATTGATCAAACATGATCAAGATTTATAATTATTTTTGATTAGAATGAAAACAAATAGGAATGATGTAGGAAGGAACCAAATCAGCTCTGACTTGAAACGACTTTATAAGATAAAACTGCATTTGTGCGTCTCCAAAACTTACTCTCACAAGAGCACAAAACTGCATCTTTTTTCACACAGAGTAACTGGTAGTTTTGAACAGCTGACCTTGCAGTTAGAAGCCAAAGATATAGCATTTTACCATCAAGGTTTCCCATAAGAAGAATAGTAGTTGGAAAATATTGCCTTAGTGATTGAAATGAAGCTGATGATCACACGATAGAATTCTGTAAGACCAGTGATTATTTTTTCAACAGAAATTAACTTTGTCAACAGCACGAAAGGTGACTATGCACGTGGACTTCTCTATGTGGAACACAATGAAATAATTTTGACAACATCTGTGGAAAGAGATGATAGAGAAGCAGGTAAGACCAAGTCAGAGTCTACTGTGGAACAGACCATCAATTACTTATTTGTGAATGCAGGTTGACATTTAAGAAATTAAAACAACGCCAATAGCTAAAATGAAATCATGAGTTTACCACACCTGAATTTTGAGAACACCTCAAGAACATATTTGATGCATTGAGCACTAATGTCAGAAGATACGATAAACCGTGGGAGAGCATCAAGAACATTATTCATGAAGAAAACAAAAAGAAATCATTAAAAAGAAGGAAAATGAATTTCAGAAGATCAACTTGCATGTCAGGAGACTCTGAAATTTGCTCTTAATTGTAATGTTACTAAGGCAAATGGAAGAAATGGTGAAGTCCAAGAGGTAAGCAGAAATGGAAACCCAAAACAGTAGTTCAAGTAGACAACGTTAAATAATATAATGTGCACATCTTAGAGGTAGAAAACCAAAAGGGAAGACTAACCTCAGCATGGAATGGAATGGAAAACACTCAGGGAAAAAGCGTAGGCCCCTATTTAAAAGATTCTGTGCGCAAAGCAACATCACAAGTAGATGGAAAGAATACTTAGAGTTACTATCAAGAAGAATTCATCCGCATTACACCATTTCAAGAACCGTTGGGAGTGAAGAAAGAAATGTAAATTGCAGTGAAAATATGACACATATACACATACATGAACACACACGCACACACACATATGGCTCCAAGAATTGCTGAAATACATAGTTAAATGTTTTGACAAGCTGAAGCAGCACTGGAAACACTCACTCCACTCTGCCAGGAAATTTGGAAGACTTGTCCAATTGATTGCAAGAGATTCATTACTGAATGAATGAAATGCGTATTTCCAGAGGAAAATGACAGAACACCATACTGGGGGGAGGAGGGAAGGTGCCTTCACAAAGGAATGGGTCCAAGAGGTGGCTGTGTAAGTGAGGATTAAATTAAAGGAACATCAGCTAGGGCATGCAAGTACTCACCTCTTCCATGGCAACAGGAACCAGAGCGAATCTATATAATTTCAGGAATGTCAACCATGCCTCACACATACGTAGCAAGAAGAGGTTATATGAAAGGCATGCACATAACCAGCAGTATGCACCCAACAGGAATGGGAGGTTTTGGGACATACACGTGATAGGAAGACACATACTTCAGAAGTTGGCAGGGTAGTAGAGCTAAGATGACCACCTAACCTTGGGTGTCTCTGAGCTGGCTTGACCTGAGGTGTCCTTGAGCTCTTCTCCTGGGGGAACAATCTATTATTCTTACCAGGAGAGGATAGACCCTGCTTAAAGTGCGGCAGAAACTAGATTCTGATTACCTTTGCCAATTGCTTTGGCATTGTTATGGGGTGGGGTAGGGGGTACTTCCTGGGGAATAACTTTTAGTCAGGAAAATATGACTGGGATTTCTCTCGAGCTCACAAGCTTGAAGGCCTCTCCAGAGGCCTGGCCTCCCAGACTTTTAAAATATGAGTGAAAAGAACTATCCACATACTTTCTCCTCCCAGTTCTCAGTTGTCCTCAAATGAAATTGATATGGCATGCATCTAAATGTTGCTAAAGATCGCTCAGCAATGATTGCAGCAGTTGATATTGGCAGGGAGTTGACAGAGGTTCAGGCCACATTCAGAAGAGAGCATGGAACAAAGGATATCATTGCTGATGTCAGAGGATCTTGGCTGAATGTAGAGGATGCCAAAAAGAGGTTTACTTGAGTTTCATTAGCTGTGCAAAGACATTTCGACTTAGTGGGTCAAAACATGGAAATTCCAGAACACTTCATTGCAGAACATATACCTGATTCAAGAGGCCGTTGTGTAAACAAATGAAGGCAGGACTGCCTGGTATGAAATAAGGAAAGGTGTGTTTGTGTCCTTTTTCCATGCTTGATCCAATTATTCTGAGCAAATAATGAGAGAGCTGGATTGTATGAAGAAAACCTGCATCAGGATTACAGGAAGACTTTCTAACAACCTGCTAGATGAAGACAATTTAATGTTGCAGCAGAAAGGGAAGAGGATCCTCATGTTGATGATGATAAAGGATTTCAGTTTCAGTATTGATGACAATTCATTGTAAAGAAAGCAAAGGGCCACCCCCCCCCAAAAAAAAAAAAGAAAAATACATGTAGCTGGGCCAATAGCACCCTGATAACTGAAGAAAATATTAAAGTTGTCAACTATTTTGTTTGAGTTGGATCCACAATCAATGGTTAGGGGAGCTGTAGATAAAAAATCAAAGAACTCATTGCATTGGATGAATCTGCTGCACAAGAGCTCTTTAAAGTTCTGAATGTAAGCATGCTATTATAAATATTAAAATGCACTTGACTCAAGCCATGGTATTTTCTGTTGCCTCATATGCGTGTGAAAATTATACATTGAATAAAGAGCACTGTGCAACAATTGATGCCTTTGAACTATTGTGTTGGGGAAGAATATTGGAAACACTGTGCACTCCTCAAAGAACAAACGAATCTCTTTGAATAAGTGGTCAGAAGGCTCCTTAAAGACAAGGTGGGTGAGACTTCATCTCAGGTACTTTGGGCGTGCCATCAGAAGAGACCAGTCATTAGAGAAGGATATCATGCTTGTGGAAGTGAAGGGGTAGGGAAAAAGGCAAATGCCCTAGATGAAATTGACTGACACAGTGTCTGCCACAAAGGGCTCAAACTATTCTAGAGATGGCATGGGAAGAGGCAGTGTTTCATTCGATTGCATGTAGTGTTGCCACCAGTCGGGGTTGACGTGATTGCACCCAATAGCAACAAAAACAACCGTGTGATTTTTTGATTTGAGACATAAGAGCTTATATAATTTACCCTGTTATTCAATTAGAAAATGACAGAATTTTGATTAAGTTCCTCCGTGCTGAGTCAAAAGCAAGAATCATTTATTCTGGTAGCTTAGTGGGTTATGCATTGTGCCATTAACTGCAACTACCAGTTCAAAACCACGAGCCATGCCGCAAGAGCAGAACGAAGCTTACTGTTGCCACAATGAATCAGAATTGCAGAAATTCACAAGGGCTTTTCAACCCTGTCCTCTGGCTCCAGGGAGTAGAAATTAACTTGGTGGTGTGAACATGTTTTTTGGTTCTGAGCTGTATACGCACGTAATACCGTGTTTACCCCCAAATAAGACCTATCCATAAAATAAACACTAACAGGATTTCTAAGCATTTGGCTATAATATGACCTGACCTGCCTTACCTGCCCCACAGTGACAACATCTCTCCCTGAGGTGACCGGACAGGTGCAGGCAGCCCCACCAACAAGGTCCCTCCCCTGTCAGGTCCTGGCTGCCCTGTGCACACTGCTAGCTGAGCCTTTGCAGGGAGCATTCCTGCAGCGAAGGGAGTGCCCCACTTTAGGGACTGTGTGTCCCCAGGGGGAAGAAGGAAAGCTGTGGCTGCCATGGTACTCAGCCCTGTGGACCTCTCTCCCCCAGCACCCACCAGCACCAGTCTGGGGGCCTCTCTCACCCCCACAAACAGCAGGGGAGAGGGGAAAAGTTTCAGGATGGAATGCAGGGTTTGGAGAGTTGCGATGATGTTCCAGAAGACAACTTAACTCTCCTTGAATAAATGTAGAATGTTGTACCATCCTTAAAAAAATAACAACCCACTTCCTCCAAAAATAAGCCCTAGGGTGACTTCTTGCGGAAAAATAAAGATAAGATCCTGTCTCATTTTCAGGGAACCATGGCAAGACCTTTTTGGATTTTAGTCCAAATAAAAGCTAAACACAGAAGACAGAAATAAGAAGGTCAACAAATAAATAATGTGACTACTGGCAAGTCTAGATTGGGACATGTGGCTTTGAGGTGCTGTCACAGTCAAACTCTCTAATGTATTTTTTATTTTTAAAATCATTCTAGGGCCTGAGCCCCTGTGGTGTAGTGGTTGTGCGCGGGACTGCGGCCCACTGGGATGGAGGTTCAATTCCAGCAGCGGCTCCACAGGAGCAAAGGGTGGGTCTACTCCTTCCACCATCAGAGGGCAGTGATGCCCAAAAAACAAAAAACAAAAAATCATTTTAGGGCCTGAGTCCCGGTGGCGTAGTGGTTAAGTGCGGGACTGCATCCCACTGGCTTGGCAGTTCAGATCCAGCAGCAGCTCTCCAGGAGCAAGGCTGGGTATCTCCCACGACCACCAGAGGGCAGTGATGTCCAAAAAAAACCAAAAGAAAACAAAAAACAACATAAAGAAAACCCAAACAAAATTATTTTATTAGGGACTTGTGCAACTCTTATCACAATTCATACATACATCCCTTGTGTCAAGCACATTTGTACATGTGTCACCATCATCATTCTCAAAATAGTTTCTTTCTATTTGAGCCCTTGCTATCAGCTCCTCATTTTCCTCCCTCCTCCCCCACCCGCCCTTCCTCATGAACCCTTTTAATTGATGCATTATATTTTTTTTATGTCTTACACTGTCTGATATTTCCACACCCCTTTCACTTGCCATCATTGAGTGAAGCACCTTAGATAGCATTTGGACTAGTGGATAATCAAACATACCTGTGCTTGCTATCCCTGTTGCAATTAGTTGCTCCCAGTTCTCTTCTGATCCTTGGGGACTCAATGGGCTCAGAAATGGATGACAATAGCATTGGAAGTCCATCGGATGCTCAAGACAGTTACCTTTCAGAAGCAGATCATCAAGCCTATTTTCCAACTTGTCTTTGAGTGAATTTAGACCAGAAATGTTCTGCTACTGGTCTTGTGCTTAAATGTCTGTGTCATACAGAACCTCCTATCTTATGTGTAGCACCTCTTTAATGAAGCCAGAGAAGGGACACTCTGACCTGCCTCAGACAGCAAGCCTGGACTTACACACTTATCATATAAAAGCAAGAGAACAGAGCTCAGCTCTCTTGAACAGATACATCCTAAACCCGAATTTAGATTCTAAAGTAGAATTGAGCATGCCCTGTTGTTTTCTCAATTACACTTGTCAAAGAAGTAATTTTTCCTCTCTGTAAGTGGAGGTGTGAATTGGTGGTGAATAGTGGAAATGGCACTAGAAATATCATTTCAATGATGTTTTCTCTAGGGAAGGAAAAGCCTTGCAAAGTTGAGTTTGAATGATAAAGGATTTCTCCTAATACTAGACCAAACTTACACAGTTTGGGGAGGAGTTATATCTTACTCCTGTGATTCCCTTGGAAAATAGAATCGGCTAACCCGTGGTGGTGCAGTGCTTAAGTGCTCTGCTGCTCATTACAAGGCTTGCTGTTGAAGCCCTGGGTCCATGAGAGAACGACTTGACATCTGTTCCCTTACCACTTGGGGAAGCTCCCAGAGAATGTCTCTGCCTTACACATCACAATGAGTTGGAATCTGCAATAGATTGAGGCAGTAGGGCAATGAGTTATCCCAACACCATTATATCAGTTTTTGTTGATTTTTAACACACTCTACATGTCCAGTGTTGTGTTATTTTTGGAAAGGATTTTGATATTCCTCAAAGGCATACATATTCTGATAAAGCAATTCTGCATCCTGTCATTGTTTGATAACCAGTAAGGACAGGAGCTAGAAATATATATTTGGGGAGCTGAAATATAGTGGTTGTGTTCTGCTGGAGTTAGAAAACCTCCAGGTAATTGTAAATATGTTTTCTGCTTGAGAAGGTGTGTGAAAAGACTGTGGTAAAGGGATTCTTGAATGGGAGTTTTAAAAAGCAGATAATCAACAAGTTAGTTGACTATGGCAAATTTACAGAAAGGAACTGGACAGGAGGATAAAATTGGAAGACTTAGGAAAATATTAAAAGCATAGCAAAAAAAGGATAAAAAAAATCTGACCCCTGGTACCCCCCCCCCACCCCCCACCCAAGCAAAAAAGCCTCAGGAACTATTAGAGCAGTGATTGAAGAAATTACTTTTCAGAATGAAAAGGGTGAATTTGGAAAGAAATTATATTCTTTTAGGAGGAGTACATGGACAGGGATACCAAGTGCAAGAATGGTGAAAAAAATTTAATGTTGCTACTCTATGTAAAGCTGTAAACAGATTCTATTTCCTCAGATTGAACAAAGAGGAAAATGAGTTCATGTGCCTCTTAGAATAAGTAATAACTGGATACCATGATAAGAATAATAAAGGTCAAAAGTAAGCTGTGTCAGTCTGGGTAGTCTAGAGAAATAAATCTTGTGGCAGTCCCATGTATATAATAAACATTTATTATAAGGAGTAATTATGTCAAAAGAGCTTATATGTTAGTGCTGTCAAACTCAAGTTCTTAAATCCAGTAATAGTCTGTCAGTCCCTTGTCAGACTCATGGAGCTTCAGACCGATGATGCAGAAAGGTGAAAAACAGGAAGCTCATTGGCTGGTGGGTTCTGGTTCTCCAGAATCTCAGGCATGGCAGCAACTTTTGGTCACCCCTGGAGGCCAGCAACTAAGAAAATGGTTGAGGGAAGAAGAAGAAGGAGAAGGAGAAGGAGAAGGAAGGAGAAGGAAGAAGAAGGAAGAAGAAGAAAGAAGATGAAGAAGAAGAAGAAGAAGAGATCGTAGTTTCTCCCTTATAAAAAGGTTATGCCTCCCAGGAGGAATCATCAGGCTGTGACCGATTGACAGGTTAGAGGCCCCCTCATGTAAAGGCAAGTTGACATAAACCCATCTAACCAGTGAGTACTCGTGGGGCTGTGATTCCCATGGTTGGCAGTTCTAAACCTTTAGCGATTCTGTGGGAGGACGTCTGGGCTCTCTAGTCCCCTAAGCACTCACTGTTTCAGAAACCCCTAGGGGGTCACTCTGGGTCAGTATTGACCCAACTGCAGGAAGTCTGATTTTTGACCATATAAGGAAAGACATTCCAATTTTTTTTTATTAGGGACTCATACAACTCTTGTCACAAACCATCCATCCATCCATTGTGTCAGACACAATTGTTATTTTTTTGCCATCATCATTTTCAAACCATTTCCTTTCTACTTGAGCCCTTGGTATCAGCTTCTCATTTTCTAGCCATGTTTAGTTATAGCTAAACAAGTGTTTAACAAATATTGTAGAGCATGCGTTATTTTTAAAGCATGAAAAATGTATATCCTGCATCACCCCTCTGAAATTTTTAGTGCATTTATATTCTAGGACTCTGTTGACTGTTGATACAGTAATTCATATTTATCCCACAAGTAGTGACCAGCTGAAATTGTAAGAACTGTATAGATTAATACAATTATAACAACAATATTTAGCTTGAATCTTTAGTGCACATTGCTGGTACTAATGTGATTCAACAGGCAAAAGAAAAATAATTGAATATTGGTGTGAACAGAGAATGATTTGAAAGTAAGTAGAACTAGGGCATTTTTATTATAGTGTGCATATTAAGGGTCTAGTCTGTTCATGAAACCTGGAAGTATTCACATCATCAGTTTCTGACCTCCTTTGAAATTTTGTAATCTAAGGTGTGGGTTAAAATTCTAGAGTGTTCAAATTTTACATAGGTTTGTATTCTGGATCTGCCTTATCTCTGGGTAACTTTTGAGAAGTAACTTTTTTTTTTTGCATTCTAATGTTTTCAGTGTCAAAAGAACAAGGGATAGCTACTTCCCAAGGTGTTGTGAGATATGTGTGCATGTTGTTGTTGTGTTTGGCTGACCCAGAGTCATTTCTGACTCACAAGGACCCTACACACATGACACTAAACACGGCTTGGTTATGTGTCTCCTTTTCTTTGAGCCCATTGGAGCGTCAGGGAACTTCATGGGGAGTCCTGCTCATTGTAGCCAACACTGCTGTCTGCAGCAGGATGTATCTTTTCAGGGCCTGGCCTTTCCTGATAACATTTTCCAAAGTGCCTGATAGGAAGTTTCACCATCCTCGGGTCTAAGGAGCATATTGGTTGTGTTTTATCCAAGACAGAGCAATTTGTTCTTCTGGCAGGCTTTGAAACTTTCAATATTCTTTGCCAAACCATGATTCAAACACAGAATTTTTCCTGCTGTGTTCCTTATTCGATGTCCAACTTTCATGTGTGTATAGTGATTGGAAGCACCATGTGTGGCATTCATGTACTTCTTTGTCAATTTCATGACTGGTAATGTAAGGTGGAGTCTAACCTGTCAATCTGCAAATAGCCAATGAAGCCTCTGTGGGCCTGGCTTTCTCTGAGAATTCTCTGAGAAGTATCACGATATTTCCTTCATGGAGATGAGAGACCATATCCGAAGTTGCTGAGAGACACTGGACTGACAAGACAAGATTCAGTGTCTGAGGAACTGGAGGAGCTGGAGGAGAAGCTGAAGGAACCAGACCTCTGAGGTCAGAAAAGCCACAGAGAGACCCCTGTCAGCACTGACTGAGATGCTTCTACTGCCAATGGATACTGCTGATGGACTCTGAGTCCTAGAAATGAGGAGCCATGGAGATACCCCTGCCAGAGCTGGGTTGCTTCCACTGCTGCTGGGCACACAAGACCGCACCCCATGGCCTGTGATTGTCCTGGTGTCATTGCACGTGCTTCGTGAGTTGGAGGGAGACTTTATGGGCTGGTATTGGACTTATGTCCTTGGACCATAGTGGACTGGGATCCTTTCTCAATGTTCCATTCCCCTTTATATAAACATTTTTCTTATATCCATATGTGTGTTTATGAATTTGTTTCTCTAGTTTGTCCGGACTAACACACCATGGCTGACTGGGGCACAGTTTCATTATCACAGTGACATTTTTGCTCTTCAGCACTGCAAAGAGATTTTGTGCATTTTGTGCAACAGATTCATTCCATGCAGCAGGTCCACTCACTTCTTGAATGCAATTTCCGTAATTTGGTTGAAAATTTCAATTTTTCTCTTTATCAGGATCTTGTCTATTGCTCCAGTTGTGAAACCCATAATGAAGGTTGCAGTCTTTGATTTTCATAGGCAAGTGTTAAAGTCTTCCTTGCTTTCCATTAACATCATTATGTTATCTGCACATTGTCTGCTTTTAGTAAGACTTCCTGTATTTCTGATACCGCATTCTTCTTCACATAGTCTAACTTTGTAAAAATGATTTGCTCAACATACAGACCTATAAGTATGCTGAAAAGATACTACCTTGATACCCACCTTCCTGATTTTAACCACATTGTATTCCCTTGTTCTATGGGAACAACCGCCTCTTAGTCCATGCACAGATTCTAAATGACTATTAAGTGTTCTGGATAACATTCCTCACAATGTTATCCACAATATACTGTGATCCATATAGTTGAATGCCTTCCCGTAGTGAATAAGACACAAATGAACATCTTTCTGGTATTATCTGCTTTCACTCAAGACCATTTGACATCAGCATTGATATTTTTCATGCTACTTCCTTTTTTGAATTCAGTTTGAATTTCAGGGAACTTACTGCAGATGTACTGCTGCAACTGCTATTGGTTTATCTCCAGAAAAATCTTAACTTGCATGGGATATTACAGTGATACTTGAGCATAAACTGACCAGACCCTCAGCCACAGCACCTAATTTTACCACAAAAAATGGCATAAAAATGTGCCGAAAAACGTGGCTTATACATGAGTATAAATGATAATTATATTCTTTAATATTGTCTGAATTATATTTGGTTACCTGTTTTTTTGAATGGGCACAGATTTGGATCTCTTTCAGTTCATTGGCTGGGTAGGTGGTTTCTAAATTTCCTGGCATAGGAGAGAGAGTTCTTCTAGTCTTCAACAGCTTGTTAAAATAGTTCAATTAGAATGTGTCATCTATTCATGGAGTCTTGTTTTTCCCTTCACGTCTGTGTCAGGCAGGGTTCTCTTAGAGAAATAAAAATCAGGACACTAGTAATTCTTTTTATATATTTATATATAGAGAAAGGTTTACAAGATAAGAAAGAAACAATTAACAATCTATAAAGCAGTACAGATTGCTCGGTGCAACTCACTTGCATGAGGCAGCTAGAAGACTGGCAGTCCTTCAAGTCTTGAGGGCCGCTGAATAGTTCTCTGTAAAGCAATCCAGGCTATCTGGTCACAGGCAGCAAACAGCAGAGCAGGTCGCCAACAGTCAGCTAGGTGACAGAGTCCAACAGTCCCCAGTTCAAGAGATGCATATCCTAGGAGCGTGGTGAAGTAGGGCTTGAAGGCACCTCAACTCACAGCAACACAGTCCATGATTAGATGTCCCACGGGTAGTGTTGCTCGGAAGTCGAGGCACAGGACAAGGCAGCTCTCTGGTCTGAAGAACAGGAAGCAAGAGAGAGGGCGGGACTCGCCAAGCCCTTCCTATCTTTGCCCTTCAATTCATCCCACGTGTTCATTGGCCGTGCCGTCACAACAGACCCATCAATCTTCTGTGGCCATGTTGGCATAACAAACCTACCCATCACAATGCCTTTAGTGCAGCTTGAATTTCTTTCTTTAATACCATAAGATCATGATCATGTACTGTCTCTAGAAATGGCTGATAGTTGATCAATTCATTTAGGTAAAGTGACTGGGTGTGTGTATTCTATTTTATTTGGATGTGCCTCAGATTATGTTCCAGAGAGAAAAAAAATAGTGAAACTTATATATAGAAATAAATTTATTTCAAAGAAATAATTAACATGGTTGTAGATGTGGGCAAGTCAGGTTTCAAGTCCTTGGTGCAGATGATAGGCTGAAGACTTGTCTTGATTCGTGTACCTAGAGGGATCAATGAACCCATGATCATCAGTGAGGCTTTATGCTAATGACTGCAGAAGCAAATAGATACAAACTTGTCAGATGGCAAGCTACTGAAGGATCCCAGGATTAGCAGTCTTTATGATTGACCATAGTGCCAGAGGCCAATGGGGCAGTTCCAGAGTCCAGACCTAGCAAAAAGAAAGCAAGCTACCCACAATATCCATTTATATTGGAACTAGGCCACATTCTTGAAAAAATTGAATGAATTAGGATTGGAACCAGAGCAATTGAAGTTCATTCCACCCTAAATTTAAAATAAGAAGCAGTTATAAATATCTATTAATGATTGGAATTTGGAATTTATAATGTATGGATTTGAGAAAATTTAAAGTGAAAAATGAAATGGAGTACATAAAGTTCTAGATTCTAGGTAATAGTGAGCTGAAATGGATTGGTATTGGCGAGTTTGAACTATAAAATCATAAAATGTACTATACTAGAAATGGCAGATTCAGGAGAAAAAAACGACCTTTCAAAATGTATGTTGAAGTACAATGTGGTCTGCCATTGGATAATATCTATGCTCAAATAATGAAACCTAGTCAATACAACTCGTATTCACATTTATGTACTGATCACTAAAGCTGGTGATGCAAAAATTGAAGAATTATACCAATATTTTTAGTCTGGAATTGATCAAGCATGCCAGTAGGAAGCATTGATAATTATTGGCCTCTGGAATCCAAAAGTTGGAAACAAAGAGGAATGAAACACAATTAGAAAATATGGCCTTGTTGAGAGAAACTAAGCTCCGGAGATCACATCATAGATTTTTGCATCCCACATATATTTTCAATAAAAACACAAAAGTCAGCATATATGTGAAATTCTCCAGAGGTAATACACAGAAATTATTTTCACTCTATCTGAAGGCCAAAATAGCGAAAAAGCTAACATCAGCAACTAAAACCAGACTAGAGGCTATCTGCAAAACAGACCATCAATTGCTTATGTGTAAGTTCAGGTTAAATTTAAAGAAAATTAAATAAATCCCCAAGAGCAGAAATACTATTGAGGACATCTCAGGAATAGAATTGATTCGTTGACCACTAATGGTAAAAACCTGGTGAGCTATGGGATGACATTAAGATCATCTTACTCAAAGAAGAAAAAGTAATTGAAAAGGCAGGTAAGAAAGCAAAGATCAAGATGGATGTCAGGAGATATTCTAGAACTTGCTTTTGATAGTAGAGTGCCTCAGGCAAATGGGGCAAAGTGAATGGGAAGAGGTGGACAGGAAATTTCAAAGGGCGGCTTGAGAAAACAAAGTAAAATATTACAATGAAATACACAAAGAACTAGAGTTAAAAAACCAGAAAGGAAGAGCATTCTTAGCATAGCTTAAACTGAAGGAACCAAAAAAAAAATTCTAGCTTCATGTTGCAAGATTGAAAGATTTTGTGGACAAAATATTGCAGGAAGCACCAAAAGGAGATGGAAAGGATGCACAGAGTCACTTTGCCAAAAGAACTAGTAAACATTTAACTATTTCAAAAGATGCTCTCTGAATTTGGGTGCTGGTAAGGAATATTGAAAGTATCATGAATTGCTAAAAGAATGAACGAATTTGTCTTGAAAGAAGAATGGATAGATTGCTATTTAAAAGCAGTCATGATGAGATAGATTGCAATTTAAAATCCAGGATGGTGAGACTTGTTTTCAAGTACTTGAAACATGTTATCAAAAGAGGCAATATGTTGAAGAAGGACATCAGGCATGGCGAGGTTGAGGGGTAAGAAAAAATAGGAAGGACCTTTTCAATTTAGATTCACCAAGTAACTGCAAAAATAGACCCAAGCATAAGAACAATTGTGAGTTGTTCAGTTGACTTGTCAGTTCAGGACTGGGAAGTGTTTCATTCCGTTGTACATACGGTTATTTGAATCAGAACCAACTTGATGGCACCTAAGAACATTCTAATATTGGTACATTATTGAGGCTTATAATCAATCGTTTGGCTTTGATGAAATGTTTTAGATCCAGTCATAGGAGATTACTCTGTTAACTACCAAACTGCTGAGAATCCTGATCTGCCCAAGTTGACACAAAACCTTAATTATCACATGATGTTTTCCACATCATTTGGTATTTTGCCCACAAAATCTTTCCAAATTGCAGGTTGTGTGTTTAAGGCTCAGATATCCTGAGGATGCTTTTCTTTTTTATCTATAGCTATTTGTTCATTTCTTTATTATAATTTGTCTTCTTGAGCTGCTCTGTGAAATTTTCTTTTCAGCTCTTTTCATCATTTCTTCCATTTGCTTAAGCTACTATGTGTTTAAGAACCAGTTTCAGGGTCTGTTCTGTCATCCACTTTGGTCTTTTTTTCCTTTTCTGTCTTTTTGATGAGCATTTTCTTTCTTTTTGCATGATTTTCTCGCGACTCATATATGCAGTCATTAGTGTTCAATGTGCCAGTTCTGTTCTGGACTTGTTTTCTAAATTCAAGTGTCATAGGCTCATGTTTGGACTCTCTGGACTCGTTTTAATTTTCTTCAGCTTCAAATTGAATTTACATATTTTGGCTGATTGTGTGCTCTAGTCAGTCTCTGGTTTTATTTTGGCTGATGATATTGCATCTCTTTATCGTCTCTTCTCCTTACCTGACTAACTGCCCTTGAGATGATTCTGTTGCAAACCTAGAGGATAGGGTAGAGTTGTCCTTGTGGGTATCTGAGATAGTAACTCTTACAGAAGTGAAAGGTCTCATCTTTCTCTCAAGGAGCAGCTGATGACCTTGACCTGCTGACCTTGTGATTCTTTTTTATTCCAGCTGGTAAGCTACAAGTGTACAATTGTCATGTATGTTGTTTCTAAAAGTATTTCTAATGGGTGCATTAGTTTTGTAAAAGTCTGTCATGTTAATTACTGTTCCTATTGCCAATGTTATAGTTATATATTTTGTACTTATATGTACATATTAATATACTTTTTTCTTAACAATGTATTGGCAGGTAGTAGACACTCAATATGAGATTGATACTATTAATTGCCTATAAATGAATTCCATTTCATGGAAACCCCCAGTGCACAGAGTAGAACTACTCTCTAGGGTTTTCAAACTTCCAGAAGCACATCATCAGCCTGTGTTCTGAGTTGATTTTTAGGAGGTGTGCACCACCAAACATTTTCTAGCAAGCTACTTCTTAACAATTTGTGCCACCAAGGATTCCATACATACAGGACAACTGATATTTATCAGTTATTTCTCCAATGTATTCATTTAGTGAATACTTGATGAGGGATAGCAATTGTGCTATTCCATTGAGCTACATCAGGGAAAATTCACACTCTGTCCCTTGTGGATTTTATTTCTTACCTTTTCAAACTTATTCTACATATTAAGCACAGCAAACAATTAAATTTTATGGTATGTCAGTAGTGAATGTTACTGAGAGATTAAAAAAATAGAGTGGGAAAATGAATAGTGGAGAAACGAGAAGTAGGATAAGCAATTTCTCACAGGGTTATTAGCCCAGACCCAATTGAAATGTTGAAATATTCAACATAGCTTTGAAGAAAGATGAAGATGTCATCCGTGTGGATGTTGTAGAAAAGCAGATTCTAGGATGGGTAAAGAGGTGGAGCCACTTTAAAGGCTGTATGTCATAGTTTGCCTATCACGAAGGCAGTGTGAAAGAGAGGCAACTGGAAAGAGATCAACATAGATATCTACTCAAATGACCACCAGGTTATTTAGGGCCTCATAGACTTGCTGAATGAAATGGGAAATCATTGCATAGTTCCTAGTAGAATAAGGGCCAGCTTGACTTCCTTATGTTGTATAAGGCATACTCTTAAGTTCTAAAAGACCTTGTCTTATAGCAGGTTCTGCAAGATCTTTGGTTCAAAATCACCCTCAGTTTCCCTAGAGATTGACAGTCTTGGAAACCCACTAAGCAGTTTTACCCTGTACTGTAGATTTGGTATGAGTCAGTGTTGACTCAATGATTGCCAACTGTTTTTTCTCCTCCTTAGCTCTTTGTGCCAGACTCTAGCACGTAGAGGGAAATTAGATTAAAGTCAGGCAAAACAAGAGGACATTATTGTATTCCAGATTAGAAGTAGTAGTGGCTTGAACTGGGGTGATAATAGTAGAATTTCAAGAACTAGTAAGATTCTGGATATAACATGATGGAAGGGTCAGCAAGGTTTTGTTGAATTGATGTGGGGTATGAATTGGATAATTAAATGCGGTAAAAAGATTGTTTGCTTATTTTAAAATCAAGAGACATTATAATGAACATAATGATCCTCCTTGCTTTATATGGTCAGAAAATAGAGCGTGTTTTTGTACTTCATTTTATTACCTCAGTGCTAAAAGATATATGCACAAAGTAGGTACTTAATAAATGATCACTGAACCTTTCAGGTGTATGGGAATAATGCAACTGCCCAGAGACTACAAACTGTATGTGTTTCTATTACATGAAGCACAAAGACTCATGTCTTTAAAAGTAATTCTCTGCTGTTAAAACAGAAGTATGGGAGTCCCAACTTTCTCCTTCAAAAAAGACAGGCACTGCATGAATCTCTTTACTTTATTAGCTAGATGGTACTACAGTTGTCTAAATAAATAGAGTTTAAAGGACAACCTGAAAAAAAGGGACGATAAGACTGGAAAGGTGGGAATTATTTTTTGGTAAAACTTCAGAGATACAGAATATAAATACATAGCTCTAAATAAAACTTGCTAAGAACTGAATTTAGGATGGGGAAAATAAACTATTTGAAATGTTGTATTTATCATAACGCTTAACTGCACTCATGTGGAACCTATGCACAACGAAGGAAACATTTGTTTGAATAGAACAAGGTGAAAGTCCTTGGTTTAAAATCAGGAAATGTGTGGGTCAGAGTTCTATACTTTTCCCATGCTAATGCAATCTGTTTGTTAAGCAAACAATCTGAGCAGCTGGACTGTCTGAAGAAAAGCAGCCATTGACATTGGAGGAATGTCCATTAACAACCTGTTTTGCAGATGACACACCTTGCTTCCAGAAAGCTAAGAGGATGTGAAACACAGATAAAGATTGAAGCACTGGTAAAACACTGCAGCATCGATTGTGAGTCAACATAAAGAAAGCAAAAATTTTCAGAAGTGAACTAATAGACAACATCACGATAAAACAAAGAAGTGAAAGTTGGTCCAAAAATTCACTTTACTTGATTCCATAAGCAACACACACCAAAGAAGCAGTCAGTAAAGGAAAGTACATGTTGTAGGGGGCAAACCTGTGCTTACGACCTTATGAAATGTTGAAGTGCCAGGTTGTTACTATGGTGCGCTTGACAAAAGTCATGGTGACTTTTATATGCTTGTGAATGTTTGACAATTAAGAGAGACCCCATGTGTTAGTTACATAAGCTGGTGTGTATATGAAGAAAAAGAGTGTAGAGGTGCGGTTTAGCCTGTCAATAAAGATATAGTCAATGAGGCCTCTGTGTAGGCCTGGTCTTCTCCCGAGAATTCTAGCAACTTCTGTATTTCCTCCATGGGGACAAGAGACACCTTATCTTCCTACTCATGCTTCTAAGAAATCCCTATGGAGAAGTCATATGAAGAGGGGTTAATGGAGCCAGATCACTGTAGCCAAAGAAGCCAAGTGGAGATCTCTGCCAGCACTGATATGCTTACTGTGCCACTGGATCCACAAGATTCCTACCCACTGCCTTGTGATCTTCCTGCACTCAGTGTAATTACATGTATTCATGAGTCTGAAGAAGACTTTTCAAATTGATATTAGACATATGGGCTAATATTGGACTTATGGCTGATCTAGATTGGGCTGGGATGTTTTCTCAATATTCAACTGTTCTTGTATACAAAATTCTTACGCACAAATGAGTATCTCTGGGTTTCTCTAGTCATTCTTACTCCATAAGAAGTAATGCACTGTAATTTTGGTGTTTGGGAAGAATTTTGACAGTAGCTTGAATAACCAAAGGAGCAAATAAATTAGACTTGGAAGAAATATCACCAGAATTCACCCTAGCAGTGTGGATGAAGCTGGCCTTATCGTTTGTACTTGGGAAACATTACTAGGAAAGTCTTGGACCCATCCCCCTCAACAAAACTCATGTTTGATAAAGTAGTTGGTCAGCAAAAAATATGAGTACAAAAGAGAAAGTGGGTAAATTGGATGGGGCAATCCACCATTGAGAAAAACACTTAGCCTTATTTTTATAGACTTCAAAGGAAAAGTATCAAAAAGGACCCTGGATTTGGATTTAGATTTGGTTTGAACCTATTGCTTTGAGTGTGTCTACACTAAAGTGACCAGATTTTGACATTGGTAAAGCAGGACACCATTGACCGTGGTGGGTGGGTGGGTGTGGAGGGTTGAGGGGGTATATTCCCTTCCCTTTATCTGACTGTTAGCCCGAGCTTGTCCTGCATTCTTTCCAAAAATTGGGACTATTTTAAAAAGACCACAGGACGCGGGGAAAATTGATTAAAAGCAGGACATCTGGCCACTTTAGTCTACACACGTGATTTTGCTTTGCTTTCACAATCCCTCTGCTTTTTCATGACATGTTAGTCTACCAGGCATGGCTTTGTCTTTGCAAATAAGTGTTATGGAATGTATTGACTTTTCTCCCACCCTTGTGGTTTGTGTAACTAGTTTGTGTATCTAGTTACCAAAGTTTTGAAGTCATACAAGTTAGTAATACATGTATTACAATAAAATAAAATGTCTTACATGAAAAATTCCATTTCATAGTTTTAAAATCTATGCCATTGACTAAAATAATTATATTATCAATAGAAATACTTTATGTCCTATAGAGATAATGTACTATGTACTCCAGTAAAATGATAAAGTTGTCTTTAATGTAAACTGGGGACACATAACCCAGGAAAATTAATTGATTTTGAGCTGTCACTTGATGGTAACCATAATATAAGCCTAACAATAAGGCCTTATGAGATTGATCCTGCTAGGTACTAGCCCTCATGAGAAGATCCCTGAAGCTGGAAGAGCTATGGAAAAGTCTGGCGAAGGAATCAGATGTTAGAAAAAAATGCACCTGGTGTCTTAAAGGTTTGTCCCAGCACAAGCAGTCATGTAAGGGAGGACTCAGCTCAGTCCACAGCGATGACGCACTCTTGCCTATGTGATCCACAGATTGTGAACAATAAAATCCACACAATGAGGAGAGAAGACTATCAGAACTGGAATTCAAAATACCCTGTTTTCAGAACATGACAGATGATAATGGGAGCCCCAAATCCATTTGCAAGTTCCCTCTATGGATTGAGTATCTAGTGATTACGCCCTCATTAGAGTGTAGAAATGTAAATAGCCTTCATAGACAAAGATCATTGTAAAGTGTATTTTAGCAGACGCTGTTGGGCTAGAATGTAACACCTTGTAAATTTTGAACTTTTGATTTTGAACTTTAGATTTCCATTTTGAACCATTTTCGATGTATTTTAGTTTAATATTTTCTACTTTAAAAAAAATCATTTTATTGGAGGCTCATACAGCTCTTATCACGATCAGTACACACATCAATTGTATGCAGACCACATTTGCGGATTTGTTGCCATCATCATTCTTGAAATATTCTCCTTCTACTTAGGCCCACCAGTATTAGCTCCCCATATTTCCCCTCCCTCCCCACTCCCTCTTCCCCAGGAATCCTTAATAATTTAAAAATTATCATTATTTTGTCTACTTTCTTTTTGATCGAGGCTTTTCTTTGTTTTATTTGTTCATTACGACTGTGTCTTTTGCTTTGTTTTGTTTTCCTGCTTTGTTTTTCTGTATAGGGTCATCAGGGTAAGTGAAACTATGAAGACAGCAACTGGATTACTTATTACGTGGGATCACAGAATGGAGGTGGTGGGGAATAGGGAGTCAGCAGCAGTGGGTACAAGAAGGAAGAAATCATTCCAAGATCGATGGTGGTAATGGATGAATAACCTTTCCTAATATGATTTAGCTATTGAATTATGGGTCCATTATGTCTCAATTAAAAAATATTAATGCCTGCAAGATTTGTTGACATATTGACTGCAAAAATGGGCTCAGCTATGCCAATCCATGTGAAGCGAACCCCAGGAAGGAGCCGGGTTTCATTTGTTGTACATGGGGCTGTTCGAAGTCAGAACCCAGTCAGTGACACAAGGCAGTAACAAAAAGAGTGTGTTAAAGCAGAGAGAAAAAATGTTAAAAGCTTCCATTGAGAAAAGTACAAAACATTACTGCAAGAAACCACAATAGACCTATACAAATGGAAAAATATACCATGCTAATGAATAGAATGGCTAAGCATTGTGAAAGTATTGATTCTCCC
>PVJH01028759.1:0-26905 GCA_004026705.1 Nesogale talazaci
TTTTTTTAGAAGCAATTCTTGTTATTGATAACAAACAAAGATGTTTTGTCTTATTTTACCATCCGAGAGAAGGAAAAACGCACTGCCATCTAGTCCGTTGCCACCCACCGTGACCCAGCGGAGCAGAGGACAGCTGCCCCAGGCAGGACAGCTGTCTGGAGCCGATTGCCTCATCTTCCCTCCACACAGCAGCCAGTGGGGGCAACCATGGCTGTTTGGTTAGTAGGCACATGCTTTCATTACCGTGCCAAAGAACACCTGAGCACCCAAGAAGGGAAAACCAAATCAGGACACATAATTTTATTTAAGTAAATTTTTAAGAGCTTGTTAACTTTCATCATGAAAAAAAAAAAAAAAAAAAGCTTCTGCTTAAAACATGAAACCCCAATATAACGAAACAGCATTTTGTGGACTTTAAAACAAAATGTCAAACTCAAGCCCATTCGCCTTCATCGTGACGCCACAGGACAGAGTAGAACGCTGATATCGGGTTTCGAAGGCTGAATCTTTATGACAGCAAACTGCCTCTCTTTCTCAGCGCTGAGCAGCGGGAGGGCTTGAACTGCCGACGGCCGGTGCTTCACCACGCTCCATCAGCATTCCTGATGAAGCCAATGTTAAATGTCAACGGAGGATGAAGGGAGAGATAGCTAGACCGCTTGCTGATTTCAACGGGTGCTCCCTTCACCCGCGGACAGAAGGCTCTCTTCCCCAGAGAGCCAAGATCCTGCTCAGAGCGCTCAGGGCAGCGTCAAGGAGAAGAGTGGTTCAGCAGCGCCACCACATGTCAGCCTCAGAAACCACAGGCAATTTCGCAGGACGTGGGAACTCACTGGTCTCCTCAAAGTCTATTTCTAGTCATAATTAATCAATAGCACAGAGTAGCACTACCACAGAGCATTCCCAAAGCTGTAGATAGTTAAGGAAGCAGATGGCCAGATTTTCCTCCTGGGGCTGGCGGGCCTGAACCACTAACGTGTTGCTCAACCCTCGAGCACTTCGCTACGGAGACCCGAGGGCTCCTTGCAGGCTGAGAAAAAGGGCTTTAACAAGAGCCATCACGCTGAAATCTCAGGCATAGCGTAACGTCGTGCCGACGCCTTTTGCAGGATGCGCAGCGGAAACCCAGGGTCAGTTTAATAATTCTATATGAGATGAGTGAAGAAGCGGTCTCAAAGCAAAGTAGCCATGAGATTGGAAGTTTGGGCTATCATCGTATGTTATTATTATTATTATTATTATTATTATTATTATTATTATTACTATTATTATTTTAAAGAACTCCGTATGGAGCCCGGTGGTGTAGTGGGTTAGAGTAAGCTGCTAACCAAAAGATCAACAGTTCAAAATCCCCAGTCACTCCCTGCGTTAAAGACAACACTTTCTGCTCCCACAAAGACTTACAGCCTCAAAACCCCAAAGAAGCACTTCTACGCTGTCTGTAGAGACAGATTCTGTCTGAGTCAGAATCTACTCTACAGCAGTGGGTTTTAAGGACTGTTTTGCCTACACACAGTAGCTAGAGACCCGGGTGTTTCAAAGTGGAAGTTCTCCCATCCTGGACTGACTCAATGTCTTTAATTCTTCTCTCTGCAGTTCTGCCCTATTTTCTTTGAGCCCTCCCTCTCTGCTGCCCCTGCTCCTCTCTCTGGACGTACTGACCATAGAAAACAATACCCACACCCTGTTCTGCTGGAAAACCCTACCACCCCCGCTTTCAGTGGGATCTCCAAGTCATCCTCCTGGTTCAATTTTTACTGATTTTTTTTTATCAGAAAGAGTGAGCTTGGGTCCTCTGGATGGGCACAGGGGAGTGACTTACATTGTGCCTGTGTTGAAATGGAGAGTGCATGAGATGAGAGTGGGACCAAAAGAATAGCAGGCACTTCAATGACCTTGTGTCCACCTAACGCACTGTCCTAATAAATCTAAAATGCTAAATGACTCCACTACCTCAGAAGTTAATTTTCTTCCAAGACCACATAGACTGGCCTACGTATTTCTTGTGTATATATTTCTTTGTGTATATTAATGGTAATTGCTAAAAAGAAGAACCCTGGCTCCATTGCGCTAAAAGAAACGTTGACTTCTTCAAGTCTTGGTGTTAGCTACAAAAGGTTTCCAGCTTAATTGGATATACTGCTGCTGATTTCAAGACAAAAGGCACCAGGCTGAAGTTACTTCTCTCTAGTTATGACTTACTTAAACATCTGACTTCTTTGGGTCCATATTCTATTGTCATTGAGTATTTTAAAAGAGAAGGAAAAGCTTCCTGTTCGAGTCTCTCCATTTCTCCACTTGTTACTGTCCTCCACTTGCCTCTAGCTTCCTTAGGGTACTACTAATTTTAAATGTCTCTTGGTTGCACAGTGTAGCATCCAATGACTGTTCTCTGGATCAATTCGCCCCGAGAGAATAACAGCTGAGTGAAGTGGAAACCTCTTGACCTCTGCGGTGACAGAATTCCAGAAATGGAGGCAAAGGGTGGGCGTGAAGTCGCTGTCTTGTGCTCCTTGAGTAGCGAAAGCAAGAAGTGAGAGGGCACAAGTTCTTTTAAAAGTCTCGGGTTTCTAAAACAGTCACTTCTCTGATGGTAAGTAATCCAGGAAGTGGCAGTCTCTGAATCACCTTTCCCAGGGCAACGATAGAGGAAATGAGAATGGGATGGAAGAACAGGAAGAAATTTGGCAAGGAAGGGCCTCAAATAGACAGGCTCATCTTGTACAGATTGAGGGTTGCAGTGGGGGGCAAGCACTGAGAAGCATTCTGACCTGCACACTCCTGTTTCCCCCCGGTGGTGGTTGCTAGGTGACTTCCAGGTGGTTCTGATCTTAGGCCCAACAGAACAAAACCCTGCCTGGTCGGGCACCATCCTCCCAGTTGTTCCTTTGCTGGTATCAGGCAGTGTGTCAGCCCATCCCCTCAAAATCCTTCCTCTTTTTCACTGTCCCTCTGCTTTACCTAACATGATGTCCATCTCGAGGGCCAGATATGTCCTGACAGCATGTTCCAAGTACGTGAGACGAAGTGTCACCATCTTTACCTCTAAGGAGCATTCTAGCTGTACTTCCTTTCACAGCCGATTTGTGTGTTCTTTCGGCAGCCAATGGGACTTCCAATATCTGACACCGACACCATCATTCAAACAAAGGCATTGATTCTATTTCCTTCTGGGAGCATCTAAATTCAGTTGTTTGCAGCCCCCAAAGTCATGCCCAGGCTTTGCTTCTTAATGGAGGGAAGCCTAGACAGAGTTTTGAAGCCAAGGGAACCTTCATTCAAAAGAGTGGTGACATCAAGTTCAGTGACAAGATTGGTGAGTTTAAAGTTGAATTCACTGCCTTGAATGAAGAACAAAGGTCAGAATGTTGGGGAGACCTGTGGTCTGAGCAAGGAGTGGGTAGAACCCTCCTTTCTGAAAAATCTTTTTAAAAATCTCTCTTCTGAAAAGGTCACAGGGGCGGCTAACTATTAACTGCTCCCGTTTTCTCATTCCAGCAGGGGATGCAGTAAGATTCAAGATGGTTTAGAAAATCCTGAATCCCCCTAAAGCAGTGGTTCTCAACTTTCCTAATGCTGCGACACTTTCATGCAGTTCCTCATGTTGTGGTGACCCCAACCATAAAATTATTTTTGTTGCTACTTCATAACTGTCATTTTGCTACTGCTAGAAATTAGGTGACCCCTGTGAAAAAGTGGTTTGACCCCCAAAGGGGCTGTGACCCACAGGTTACAAATCACTGCTCTAAATGTTGATTTGGGGGAAAGGAAGGATCTGAAGCATTTTTTTCAAGCGAAGAACAGAGTCTACAATATGTTAGAAATGGTTGTGCATCAACCAAGTAGAAAGGAGATTGAGACAGATAGCAAGGTGACAAGGATGTCCAGGGAGGTAGGTTTCTGGTGGCCTAGATAAGGAGGTTTATCTTAAGGATTAGATAGGAGCAATCTATGCTGGTAATAGATTGATAAATTTGCAGGTAATTTTTTTCACTACTTCCTCTGCATTTTTCTGTTTTCCAGATTTTCTGCAGTAAACCTCTTATTTCATTTTTGCCAAATATTGGCTATTCTTAAAAGACATAACTTGAACATCAATTTTTATTCAATTCCTCACTATGTGATGTGACTCCTCATTCTACCTTAACTGATGGCAAGATTTAATTTTTCTTTGAGGATTGGGGATCTTAAACGTCATTGTATCCATCTTCATAAAAATAATTTTCCTCCACACCCCACATAGAATTATATTTCATATCATAGTTCTACTTCCTTCAGATTAAACAATTTTTTTCCTCAGGCAAAGTTACTTTATTGGAGGATTTTCATCAATGGGATAATAGGAAAATCTGTTAATGGTGTAAAGAGAAGTTAAGTTAAAAAAAATAAGTTAGGAATCCACTGTCATTGTGTGCATACTAAGGACACAGATGGATAATGACAGGGAATGCTAAGTGTGTTAGCATACACATACACAAGTTCATTTGTATGTGTGTAAGAAAGAGCTTTATATGAAAGTGCAATTGTATATTAAGAAGCCAGCCCAGTCCAGAGGAAGTCCATAAGTCTAATATTAGCCCATATATCCAATGCCAGTCTATAAATTCCTCTTCAGACTTATGCAACATATGCAATGATGCTAAATGCCGGAAGATCATGTGTGAGTGGGTGGAGAGTCTTGTGGATTCCATGTCAGTGGAAGTATCTCAGCACTGGTGTGGGTCCAGGGCTCTAGCACAGCTCCACGTGTCTTGTCAGCAGGAAGACAAAGCAGAGAGTGTATCTCCCACCTTCAGGGAGGAAGACAGGAGTTCCCAGAAACCTCAGGAGAAGGCCATGCCCACACAGTGACCTCATTTGTTGGGGCCTGATAGGTTCTCCCCCCCTTTGCAAATTGACAGGAGATTATGGAAGGAATCTTCCACGATAAGGAAGAAATGATAGCATGAGCTATTGTAAAGGTGAACTGAGCTTAGTAAAAGATCAGGAGGTCAAGGGCAAATAAGAATCATGGATAATGGATTCAGAAAAAAAGAGGAACAGATATAAATAAACAGTGATGATGATGCTTTCTGATCCATGTCATGTTACTGACAGTTCTACAATAGGCTCATGGGATATGCTTAATCACTAGAACAGTGCAACTTCCCGATAACAAGATGGAAGCAACCTAAAAGCCCATCCGTGGAAAGATGCATCGAGAAGCTTTGGTAAACACATCCAGTGGAACCCTCTGCACCCCTAAAGAATAATGATGAGCCTGTGATGCACCTTGTGACATGGATGAAACCTGGAGAACACTGACTTGAGTGAAATGAGTCAGTCACAAAAGGACAAATAGCTCGTGAGACTACTACTATAAAGACAGACGTTTTTATACCAAAGGCAACAGGCTTCGATGGCGGTGGGGAAGCATGAGGGTAAGGGAGGGAAGATGAAGCAAGAGGCTGGAGAGGAGACCGGTGCTCACTTGGGTATAAGGGAAGATGATATTCCTCATGAGGGGAAAGAGAAATCAGCGGTAGGGGAAATGAGACAGCTATTAAGGGACCAGATAAGTTGTTTAAGTGTTCGAATATAAACTGATGAACTAAAGTGCTCCCCTACTTATTCACAATTAATTAAAATAAATAATAAGACAATGCTACTCCCATTTGTGAATACAGTAAAGACTAAGATAACAGAAGTTTTATTGGAAAAAATAAGTGATGTGAACTATGTAATTGGAACTAATATATATATTAGTGTATGTATATATATATATATATATATATCACAAATCCAAAAGAAAAGACTCTATGGGACATCTTTTAAAGTTCCTCTTTAGCTCTCAGTGCAGGGCAAAGGAGAAGTTATTTAGTTTGGAGGTGGGGAGGTAATTGCAGGACTAGGTCACTATGGAGATGCGTGCAGTACGTAAAGTTACCCATTAAGCAGATTGAGAGATTAGGGGTGTGTTTGTTCAATAACTCTGTGTACTTTTTCCCTGATAAGGGTGGCCACTGCTGTTATCTGATGACTGTGTGAGTAAAGGCTGAAGCCTGGTTACCAGAAGTAAAGAGGCCCTTGTTCAGCTAAGCTTTCCTGGTATTTCCCACACTCACTAGAGAAACAAAGAGCCCTGAGCGCCTGCACTGCATCTTTTCTTCTCTTGTGAAGGCTTCTGGCTTTCAGAAACCTGGAAAATTCCCAGTGGGCTTATTTCAAAATAAACTGGAAAGGCAAAGGACAAGAGGCTTAACTATAAATCCAGAATTCGTTTGTTGGGGGAGCTTGAAGGAGGGGGCATGATGGACCGAAGCAGCCTGCAGCTCAGTGACTGTAAGGTTAACACAATGACTGCATCTACGACAGCACAGGGCGCGCAGCATTTTCTCCCGCTGTACAACGGGCCCCAGGGAGTTGGAAACTCTCCAAGGCACCTAACAACGACAGCAAATGGCATGAATAAAGTCCTACAAATTATAACTTTCCTTGGTAGGTCCCATTAATGTGTCTGGCAAAAGAGTTGGAAGCTCCCGTGCACCCAGAGGCAACTTGGAAGAAAGGCATGGTGATCTTCTTCCCTAAAAGTCCGCCACTGAAAACCCTGTCGCAGGCGCTCTCCTCTGACACACAGCGGTCATCAGGAGTCCGAATCACGCTCATGGCAATGGGTTGGTTTTTAGGGTCTTCCCAGAGGAGAGTTCTCCTCAAAACAGTAGGAAACCACATGGCATCATTTTTAAAACACCTTCATCTATTCAGTTTGATAGAAGCCCTAAAGAGACCCTGATTGCTTATTTAACAGGGAAATGTAAAGTCTGTCTTACGGAAGCTTCCAGGAGCACTAATTTGACTGCTGACTATGTCGTACAGTTGAGTGAATATTTATTATCACTTAAGGCAGTGTGACATTCCGAAGATACTAAAAAGAGTGCCTAACTCCTTCTGGGTAAGGAAGGTTTCGCACCTCCTCTCTTAGTACAGTCTTTATTTGTCCAAGGTAGGGAGAATGTATCAGGAAGAGAAACCATCAAGTTTGTGCCAAGGCCCCGAGCCCTGAAAGCAAACATCTCTAGAGCAATGCAAACAAGGGCAAACAATGCACGAGGGAACGGCAGCATCTGGGAGTCGAGGCAGGGCCATATTCTGAGCATGGGTGCACAGGCATCATCCTCTGAGCCAGCTGCTTGCAAACCAGCATCCAGAAATGGGTTGGGGAGGGAACAGGGTGAGAATCTCTTGAAGAATGTAATGTATGCATTCATATGTATGTGTTTTACTTCCAATGTAATCTAAAAAAGTTAATATTAGCATATTCTGACCATCTGGATAACCAACCACCTTGCAAGTGAACACTGCCCTGTGATTTTAGACTTTATGTTGCACTTGCATTTAGAATCATGTTAGTGTCAATTAATGCTTCTTTAATTGTAGCTTGTCATGGAGTAAGTCTAGGGTGCATTCGATAAATCTGAATTCTTATTAGTATCTGTGGAACAGATTCCTGAGTGATGCCTATATAAGTTATTCCTTATATAGCCCAAAGGTTTAGATAAGTTCATATACGACTGTCAGCCAAAAGAAAAAAAAATTTTAAACCACCAAATTTCCCAGACTTCTTTGCAGTTAGGTGTAGGCATAGTCATAGGACAAAGATGTTCTGTGGCAGCTTCTGGCAGTCATGTGTGTGTGTGTGTGTGTGTGTGTGTGTGTGTGTGTGTGTGTGTAGGTGGGTGGGTGGTTTTTAGTGTGATGTAGGGGAACATTTATAGAATATACTGATTTTGCCATTCAATAATTTTTACATATTTTGCTTTGTGGCATCTATTGCAATCCCAATAATGCAACAGTAGTCTTCCTACTTCCTCCCTATGTTTACTGTTTCCATTCAGCTTTCTCCCTTCTGATCTTTATGCTGGTCTCGGAAGCATTCTTTCAAAAATATGATTTTACTTCCAGTAGGCTGAATTTATCATTTTGTTTGTTTCTACCATCAGTTACTAATGTAGGTGAGACAACATTTTCTATTGTGATTTTTAATTCTTGTTCAGTTACATCTTTTGATTTCCTCTTTACAAATTTGAAGTCTCTATCTTGAGAAATCAAATTAAAGTACTTTGGATCATATCAATAATCACCAAGAATTGAGGAATACACCACAATTTTACTACTTCCACTTGCATTTATATCTACAGTCATTTTCATGCTAAGTAACCAGTGGCTGTGGAGTGGATGATGATGTAGGGCCATCCCACTCTTACAGCGCAGAATTGCACTCTGAAAGTCTTCCGAGTCTTGACCATTGGAAGCAGACTGCAGCCCTTTCCTCCAAATCCTCCTGGGAATGTTCAAACTGCTAACCTTTCTGCTAGAAGAACAGAGCTTATTCATCCATGCCAACCATGGACTCCAGGTCTAGTAGTCTTCTTCAGTCCAACTTGACAGTTCTTGACTTTAAATTGTTTTAAAAACATAATTTATAAACGCCATTGTTGTCATATTTAGGTCTAAATGTTTGCCCAAGTTTGTACTTCCTTCTTATCCTCCCTCTCTTCTTTCATGGATTTGTATAGACTCATTTTTTTATGATTTCCACTTCTGTTCCTGTGGTAGTTACATAATCAGTTGTCAAATTAAGACTGTTATGAGCGAAAGGGTGTTTAACCTGTCAACCTGGTTACAGCTTGATGACCTCATTGGGAGGTGCAAAGGTGATAAATGGCTTTCTGGAGACGGGACATGGGCTCACTCTCTGAAAGACATTCCTATTGGCAAGGCACATGGAGCTATACTTGAGCCCCAGAGCTGGAGGAGTCACATGGAGACCCATGCCAGTGCTAATATTCTTCCACCACCACTGGATCTACAAGACTTTCCACCCACGGACCAACGATCTTCCTGCACTTGGCATCATTGCATATGTTGCCTGAATTTGAAGACAAATTTTAGATTGGTATCAGACTAATATCAGACTTAATGGACTTGAACCAGACAGGGCTGGAGTGTTTTATTAATATAGATTGCTCTTTGTTTAAAGCTTTCTCTTAACATACATATGAGTGTCTGTGAATTTGTCTCCCTAGTCAACCCAGACTAACAATTCCCTACTAGATTGGACGGCATGGTCTCTTACTGGGCCCTTTTACTTGTTACTCCAGAAACAAGAATGTGACGATTACTTTATAGAAGTAGGGTCACTGGCTGCCTTCAGCCTGCTTTCAGGCCATAGAAGCACCTCCGAATATTCTAAGTCCATCTACCCCTTAGAAATCTCTTTGCTTTTCTCCCTGTGCATTGAACATTCTGTTTTTGAGCTCCTGCCTTATACCGCTAGCATTCTTTAAATGTGCCTGCATAGCTATCATTTCCTTTACTCTTCATTCCATTTGGTATCTCCACCCTCATGTGGAGGAACATACATATTGAAGTATATCCATTAGAAGTTTATTTAGTGAAGATGAACTCTTGTTTGCTTATGAAAATTGTCTTTGCTTTTACTATATGTGGAGGTTTAGACTGGCAATTGTTTTCTTTCAGGAAATTGAAAGAAAACGCTCCTCCCTGTCTTCTATGATTGCTTAGAGTCAACTGAAAATCTCATTGTCGCCCCTATGATTATCAATTTTCCCCCTCTGACTGACTTAATTTCTTTTCCTAAACTTTCATTACAGCAACTTTTGAACATACTCAAAATTGAGAAGAACTATCTAATAAACACTTTGACACCCATCATCCAGATTCAATAGTTAGGGACATGTTGCCTCCTTTCTGTCATCCATTCCCACCTTCAGATACGTGGGAATGTGTTTATTTTATTTCTCTCTGGAGTGTTTCAGAGTACATGCAACTATCATATCCTGTTTTCTAATGTGTAAACACTTCAATACACATCTCTAACAAACAAAAAGTTAACTAAGAGAAGGACTAAACTATTATCCTCACAACTAATGCAATTAACAAGAATGCTTTGATCTCTTCTAAGAACAGTTCTCCCCTCAAACCTCCCACTTGTGGCCACTGCCTTGGAGGAATCAGGATCCAAGCAAACCTGTGCATTGCTTTGGGTGTTGTTTCTCTTAAAACAATCTCATTTGTATAGTACTTCCCTCTCTTTTGTCTTCTTTGTTATTAATTTGAGAGAAAAACCCCTAGAGCCCCTATATAAAGACTTGCATTTTATATTTGACTTTCCCAAGGGGGGTGTGTAAATTTTTAATTTTTCATCTGAATGAAACATGTTTTAAGCAGGTATGCTTCCTTGGTGTATTCATAACACCCACCTAAAATGCTTACTTTTCCTTTATGCCATGAAGTAATGGTTGACTGAGGGGTTCTGCAGCTATTTCCACTTGCCTTTTCAGCTAACATTTTAATACCTATTTCAGCTAACGGTGAGTACAGTGCCTCAATCCACTATTTCATTCCCCAAACCCAAACCACATGGGCTGTAATTAAGTGGATTTCCACTTTTGGCAACCCAATAGAACAGACTAGAACAGTGTTTCCGGTTCCTGAGACTATAAATTTCGATGGCGGCACATAGCCTCTTCTCTCTCAGGGAAGATCCTTCTGCTGGTTGGAACCGCTGATGTTGAAGTTAGCTGCCCAATGCTTACCCCAGAGGGCCACGAGGGGTCTGCACTTCCTTCATGAGAGATTGCATCATGGTGACTTGTCTACCTCTGCCATTCTTATGAATAGGTGAACTTAAAGTCTTCCAAAATTCTTTCCATCATCAACTATATTTATTACTCTGAAGTGCAGTCAAATTTGAAAGATGGAATAAAAGCTTGATTTTTTTCTTTATTAATTTTCAGAATAGTGAATTGTTTGCTGCACAACCGTCAACACCAGTTGGTCAGTGGCAACCTTTTCACAATGATTTCTTTGTCTAGTAAATCAGCTTTAGTGAGGTATAATTTTATGCATAAAGTTCACTCATTTGAACTACAGAGTTTTGACAAATGTTGCCATACATGTCTATAAGCATTACTATAAGATTTAGAACATTTCTGGTATCCCACATCCTTTTCTCCTGTCTTATAAAATTGATTATTTTACCCACTGCCACCCAAGCAATAATGGATCTGCTTTCCATCACTAAATTAACATTCTCTAGAATATCCTATAAGTGAAATCATACTAGTAATCTCTTTATCAGGTATCATTCATTGGATATAATGCTTTTAAAATTAACCCACAGTTACATATATTGATAGCTCTATAATTCTGTTTGTTGTTTTTTTCCTTGGCCATTCTCCTTTGCCTAAGAGTCTACAGTTGGTTCATTAACTTCCAAGCTGACTGGATATTTTCCCCTTTCGGGAAAAGATCAGTCCTCCGCCAAAACCTTTGAAAGATCTCCTCCTTGGATCTCTGGAGTGTTTGCAGACTTTGGAGCACTGTTCCTTGTATCTTCCCACCTCCATGCAATGCCCTCCTCTCTGATATGCTGTTCTGCACATTTCAGCTACCTCCACCTCTTTAGCCTGGAACACAAATCAGGTCAACTCAAAGAGACAGTCAGTGGTTGGGGTTTTCTTCACCATGGAGCTCTTACTTGGTGAAAATTGTCAACATGTTTGACTGTCAACAATATTTGCAGGGCCCATAAAGCACCTAAGAAACACCTGGCATTCTGCTTCCAGAATAGCAGCTATTGAAATCCTATGAAACACTCGGACACACATGAGGTTTGCTGGAGTCCAAATTCACATGACAGTCATTAGTAACTAGTTCTTTCACCACAGAGCAATCTAAGAGCCCACTCTGTTTTCTGTTTCACAAGGATTACAAGTCTGCAGAGCCTGTAGCCCAACCTCTGAAAACAACTGTCTGACCATTAACTTTGTTCTCTCATTGTTCAAGACAGGGAGGTAATTCCAGGAGCAATCTTTCCTTCATACTGAAAGAAGGAGCCTCCGAAATCTATTGTGTCAAGAGTTCCCAGACCAGGAACATACTATGAAAGAATAGAGTGTCTGCTTCAGAGGAATTAGCCACTGGAAACTCTGTGGATATCATTGAAATACTGTCAGTTACTGAAAACCTTATGAACAGAGCAGAATGTTGTCAAAGATTGTACCAGAAGATGAACCTAATTGGTTGGAAGGCACCCAAAATATGGCTGAGAAATAACTGCCTCCTCAAAGTAGATTTAAGCCTAGTGACACTGGTGGGGTAAAAACTATAGGAGTCAAACCATAAGGCGCTTCCTTGGCTGATGAGATAAAACCCAAAATGAAAAGAAACAGCTGCAATATTCTACTAATAATCCAAACTTGGACTGTATGAAATTTGTATCTGGTGAAATGAGAAGGCCTTCAAAATGAAATAGACTGCCTAAAGATCAATATGAAATGAACTGACATCGACCATTTTCAATCAGAAAATCATGACTTAGTATGGCAGAATTACACAATCGAGAATGGTGCAGCACCCTTCATCAAAAAGGACATTTCGAGATCAATATTAAAGTAAGTAAATGGTTATCTGTGATAGGATAATGTCTAACTGGAGACAAGAAAATTATTTGAATTTATGCACCAACTACTAAATCTCATGAAGAATAAATTGAAGGATTATACCAAATCTTCCATCTGAGATTGACAAACATGTAATCAAGATGCATTGATATTATGAATTGTCAATTGGCATGCAAAAATTGGAAAGCACCTTGGTGATAGAAACAAAGTTGAATAGTGATGCCCCAAAACAACAAAAAAAAACAACAAACAGAAACAAAGTTGAAGATAACACAAAATAATTTTGCAAGACCAGTGACTAGTTAGTAGCAAATACTTTTATTCAACAACACAAAAGGTGACAATGCATGTAGGCTTCTCCAGAGGGAAGACGCAGAAATCAGATTGTAAGAAGAGAGGCTGGAGAAGCACAGCATCAGCAGCTAAAGCCAGGCCAAGGAGAAATTATGGCACAAAATAAAAATTCAGGCTGAAACTAAAGAAAATGAAAACAAGTCTGCAAGAATCAAAACACAACAAGAATCAAACACAATTTGGATTCTATCCCATCCAAGTTTTCTGAATATCAGCATTACAGATTTGGTGCATTAAATGAGCTGTGGGATGGCATCAAGGTCATCAGATAGGCAAAATGCAAAAGGTCATTAAAAAAAGGCACAAAATAAAAGATCAAAGGAGCATCAGAAGGGACTCTGAAACTGGCTCTTAATCATAGAATAACTAAGGCAAGTGGAAGACCTGATGAAGTCAAGGAGCTGAGCAGAATGTTTCAAAACGCAGATTAAGGAGACAGAGTAAAATCTGATAAGGAAAGGGATAAAGACCCAGAGTTAGAGAAAAGAGAAGAGAATGTTCAGCATGTCTTAAAAGGAAAGAACTCAAAAAATAAAATCAAGCCTTGAGTTGCAATATTGAATGATTCTATTGGCAAACTATTAAATATATGGGAAACATCAAAAGAAGATGGAAATAATATACAGTCATTCTACAAAACAAACAAACAAACCATAAACTAGTCCATATTCAACCATTTCAAGAGAGCACATGACCAAGAGCCCAAGGTACTGGAGGAAGAAATCCAAGTTGTACTTAAAACATTCGTCAAAAACAAGGCTCCAGGAAATGGTGGAATCGAAACTGAAATGTTTCAACAAGCCGATGAAGCTATATAAGCACCCATTCTCTATGCCAGGCAATCTGGGAGACAGCTACTTGGCCATCTGACTGGAGAAAAAAATCCCATTTACACCCATTCCAAAGAAAGGGTCCCACAGAATGTGTAAATTATAGAAGAATATCATTAATGTCACATGCAAGTAAAATTTTGCTTAAGATTATCCAATGATTGCAGCTGTACATTGACAGGTCACTGTAAGAAGTTCAGGTTGGATTCTGAAGAGGATGTGGAGCAAGTGATATCATTGCAGATTATCAGTTGGAATTTGGCTGACAGCAGAAAATGCCAGGGAAGAAAGTTCATGTGTGGTTTATTAACTATGCAAAGGCATTTGACTGTGGGCATCATAACAAATTATGGATACCCCTGAGAATAATGGGAGTTTCAGAACACTTCAACCTTATCCTATGGAACCAGTACATGGACCAAGAAGCAGCCATTCAAACAGAACAAGGGAATACTGGTTGCATGGTTTAAAATCAGGAAAAGTGTGCATCAGAACTGTATCCTCTCATCATACTGACTCAAACTGTTTGCTAAGCAAATCATCAGAGAAGCTGTATTACAGGAAGAATGTAGAAGAGTAAGAGTTATTAACAACTGCAATGTGCAGATGACACCGTCTTGCTTGCTGAAAATGAGGAGGACTTGAAGCGTTGTTGGTGAAGACCAAGGATTTCAGCCTTCAGTATGGATGATGGCTCGATACAAAGAAAACAAAACCCCTCACAACTGGACAGTAGGTACCATCAGGATGCATGGAGAAAAGATGGAAGTTATCAAGGATTTCCTCTTGCTTGGATTCACAATCAATGCTCACAGAAGCAGCAGTCAAGAAGTCAAGTGACACCTTGCATGGGGTAAATATGCTGCACAAGGTGACTGTAAAGTGATAAAAGCAAGGATGTTAATAAAAGGAGAGATGGGGGCATTGTGAAAAGCAAGGCTGTTACTTTGAAGACAAACCTGACGCAAGCCATATTTTCAATCACCTCGTATGAGTGTGAAAGTTGGACATTGAATCAAGAAGACCAAAGAAGAATTGATGCCTTTGGATGATGGTGCTGCCAAAGAATCTTGAAAGTGCCATAGACTGCCAACAGAGCAGACAGATCTGTCTCGGAAGTGGTGCAGCCAGAATGCTCCTTGGAGGAAGGAATTCTGTCTCATGGACTTTGGGCATATTATCAGGAGAGACCAGTCAATAGAGAAAGTCATCATGCTTAGCCCTTAGATGGAGAGGCTATTAAAAGAGAATGTGTTAGACAGAGTTCTCTAGAGAAACAAAACCAGGACACCAATAATTCTCTATATATATTTACATAGATAGAAAGACATCTAACATAAGAAATAAACAGTTAACTAATCTATAAAGCAGTACAAATGTCTCGGTGCAACTCACTTGCATGAGACAGCTAGTAGACTGGCAGTCCTTCAAGTCTTGAGGGCCACCAAGGAGTCCTCTGTAGAGCAACTCAGGCTATCCGGCCACAAGCGGCAAACAGCAAGGAAGGTCACCAACAGTCAGCCAGATGATAGAGTCCAATAGTCCCCAGCTCAAGAGATGCATATTCCTGGAGTGTGGGGAAGCAGGGCTCGAAGGAATCTCAACTCACAGTCCACAGATTAGGTGCACCACTGGTAGTGTAACTTGGAGATTGAGACACAGGACGAACAAGGCAGCCAGCTGGTCCAAAGATCAAAGAGGAAGAGAGCAAGGGCAGGGATCAGTGAGCCATTTATATTTCCGCCCTTAAATAGATCTCAATTGTGTTCATTCATTGGCTACATTGTCACAACAAACCTACCTATCTTCTTTGGCCATGCTGGCACAACAAGCCTACCTATCACTCAGAGGAAGACCCTGGACTAGATGGGTTGACACAATGACTGCCACACTGGGCCAAACATGAGAGCAACAGCGAGGCTGCAGGTCTGAGTGGTGCTTCATTCTGCTTTAAACAGCATTCCTCTGAGTCGCAACCGACTTGTCTGCATCAGCAACTAGTCACGTTGATTATAAGGAGCCCTACCAAGCTGCTAACCAACAGGTCAGCCATTCAAATCCACCAGAGCTCCAAGTGAGAAAAATATGGCCGTCTGCCCTCGTAAAGAGTTACAATCTCAGAAAATCCCTGAGCAATCCCATTGGGGTAGCAATGAATTGAGATAGACTCATTAGCAGGGGGCTTGGTTGTTACAAAAATCCAGCACATTTTGAAGTTTCAATGCTGTATACAATTTAAACCTGGACTCTGAGAAGCTCGGAGAGGGGAGGAAGCATGATCTGTCTTTTCATCTCTTCCTTTCTATTGACTTGGAGTGCAACAGAGATTTGTGTTCTGTGTACCTCTGCTCTCCCTCGCTTTTCAATACTGAACACCCCATAGCATGTGGAGCAGGAGGGTCAAGCAAAAGAGCTTCCTCTCACACTCTGCACTCAGGGATGGGGACAGTACAGAGTCTTGCCCTGGTTGTACTGATGATTCTTGCTCCTTGTGACTCTTGTCCTCTGCTGGAAAGGTGATCTGTGCAGAGAGGGTGCGTGTGCTTATAAAGAGGAAGTCCTCCTGAGGTCAGATCTCTTCTGCTCCTGGCCTTATTTGTGTTACCATTCCTTCTTTCTCTGAATTAAATAAAAACAAAGCCCACAGCTTTGGAGACTATTCTGTTCTGACTCTTGGCAACCCCACGTGTGTCCGAGAAGAGCTGCTTCCAGGGTTCGCCTGACTCATCTTTCACAGAAGCAGACACCAAAACTTCCTAGCCAGAGGGTGCATCTGACTCATCCACCTTCAGGTTAGTAATCAAGTGTCACCCATGTGTGTTTCCCAGCTGTTTCCATGGTGGGGGAAAGTATAACCTCATTTGACTGGCGGTTTTCAGAGACAATCTCAGACTTTTGTCCCTCTTATCACCTCAGGTTCTTTCACAGGAAGAAGTAAGCAGCGGGCATCTTTGTTGGCATTCTCAAAGAGCTGAGGGCCACCTGTGTGGGGGCTGGGCACACTTCCTCTACCCAGGCACAGCACTTTAAGGCTCGAGTTGACCCTTCTGGGAGAGATTAATTCTCTGAGGCTGCTCTTTTCCATTGTCAATGAGATGTGAGAACCAAAGTCTTCTGAGAGTTCCCTCATATTCTCACCACCGGGGCCATCAAAGAGCAAAGGTAAGGGCTGCAAATTCCAAAGGTCACCAAGTCCCCGATGGGGAGTGACATGCCAGGCACCTTTACAGGAGGCACCTCACTGTCTGTGACAGTGCCCTTAGAACCTGACTGCTTTCAGCTGAATTCTGGAGGTGAGAAAAGCACCTCTTGGGAGAAAATGGAAAAGGAATCCCTTCCCACTGAGAGGCTAAGGACAGTTTTCAGTGTCTCACTAGTAATCTTAGAATTGCTAAGTGGAAAGGGGTTGTTTGATGGGTGATGGTTGTAATAGGGCCTGATGGCTTCTTATTCAGCGCTGGGAGTATTAATAGGCCCCGGTGTTTGTAATTTGCTTTCTGTGGAGTATTAGTGCCTATTGTGTTCAGATGGGGCCCCATGGTAACTGTCAAAGTCTCACGGAGCATCTTGTTACATAACCAGTCATTCCATGTAGCATTCTCCTGCAGCTGCCCAGCACACGAACACCAAAGTTGATTTACATTTTGTTTTTCCCTCCTGTCACTCCTTTTGGAGACCTGATAACAGAACGCACGCTAGTGGGAGTCTGAGAGAAGTCGGCAGGGTGTGTAATAATATCAAATGCTTTTAATACATCACTCTCCTGCACAAAAGGCACCGTGACCGAAGCCAGGGTGGCTTCGACTTGGCCTGACCCAGCATTGAAGAAGCAGAGAGGAGGATGCAGAGATGCCAAGAAGACCTGGAATGAAGGAGAGGAGGGGGAAAGGGAAAGAGAGAGGGAGAGCACAGCCACCCTCTGGTGCTCCTTGTTTCCTGCCTGGCTCCCATGGACACGCTCAGAAGGAGCCCTGTGGACGCCTCCAGTGAAGGCTAGAAACTGGCAGGTTTCCTTCACTCGTGGAGCAGTTAAGAGCTCTGGCATCTCAACCAAAGTTTGGTATCCATGGCCCAAGGAGTTAGCAGCATTCCTGATCAGGAGTGGTGGTGAGCGAAGAAAAGAGTTCTCAAGTGGTTTCCAGCATTCCTTTCTAGGCCTTCCCCAACAGGCCCCACCCTCACACACACACTACTCACTAGCTTGCTAAAGAAAAATAAATTCCCTAATCCAGTCTCAGACGGACTTGACAAAAGAAGCAAGCCGGATTCTCATGTGGAGAACTGTCACTTGGGAGGTAAGTGCTGTTTTCTCAGTCCTTCAATAGAACTTAGAGCTGCTTCCCACTCTCAAACATGCTGTCTCCAAATGCCTTTCTTGCCTCTTTTGTTCCCATGCCCTCCCTTTTACCAGTAAGCTGGTTCTGGTCTTATCAGCACCACAGTTTGATGGAAGGCAATCCACTTAAATCCTGGATGGGCCCTATGTCCTGAACTCAGAGAAGACTATTTGGAAGGGCTCAAGAGGTCAGGAGAGAAAGATGTTGGTTCAGACTTGAGCAGCAGGAAGCATGAAGTGTGTGCAGGATGTGAGGGCTGAGAGGGGAGGGGGCTGGAACAGAGGAGCTGACGTCCGACCCAACTGTCTGCCCAGCACTGCCCAAGTCGCTCACACTGATGGCTGTTCTCTTTCTTGATCAGTAGCGCCTCCTCGGTCCACTCTTGGGGATTTGATCTTTGAGAGTTGGTAGGCACTATTAGATTTCAGCATCATCCTTCCTAAAGCTCCTTGGAGTTAGAGACCTTGTCTCAGTCAACAGATGCCTCCCCATTCAGATCACCTCTTGGCACTGCCCGGACACAGCCATGCATATGTGAATAAAGGACGTGCAGAGGCCCCAGATCCTCCATCTCCTTCCCCCATCTCTGAATGCACTCTTCGGGAGCCTTCAAGAATGACAGAAATGACTTCTCTTCATGGGCTCATAATGCCATATATATGCAGGCTGTCGCCCCCACCCCTACCCCATGTGCTTCTCACTTGATCTTACAGCGCTCTGACTGGAACACATGTAGAGAAATGTACCTTGTATCCTCATGGTCTTCCCCAGGAGACTGGGGCTCAGAGGAATGCCTTGACTCCCAACTCGTGAAGCTCCTTTTCTTGTAGAACAAAAAATTCCCATTCCTGTGATGGCCGCTGGCTCGGCAGCTGTGGTTTCAGGAAAACACACGCTTCACACACTGATCTCTGACTCAAAGGGGTCTGTGACGGGGTGTTGTTCATTGGGCTCACCATGATGCGGGGCGGCTCTTGCTGGGCTCACTGTCTGCAGGCCAGAGCGAAAAGGATGGCGAGGCACATGGTCCGCGGACGAATGCACAAGCACTTTGACTTGGAGAGGAAGACCGCCAAGCAGGCTGAAGCCCGGCTGGACCAGAGCCTGCAGAGACTGGAGGACATCTGCCTCTACCACGTGAAGCTGCTGACCAGGGAGCAGAAGCAGCTCCAAGAGCAGCTGCAGAGGCTGCAACGAGGTAAGCAAGCACTCCGGAGAGCCTCAATCCACAGTGCGGGATTGGGACCCAGACACCGCCTTCCAGGGACCATCTGCAGCCCTGGAATTCAGCTTCTCCCCCTCTCTGCAAGATATTCTGCCCGGGGGGTCCTGGAGAATGTCACCTCCCATCCCAACGTCCTCTCGAGCTAGACTGGAGGGCAGAGCCAGCTATTGCATAATAGGCCTGCCGTCCCCTCATCCTTTGCCCCTAACCCATGTCCTCGTGTTCTTTATAATGCCCCACCCCACTAATAGTGCTGTCCCCAAAGAAGAAACACTTTTGAAACATTAAAAAAAAGCAAACTCAGTGCTATGAAGTTGCTATCTACTCATAGCCACCCTGGAGGACAGGGGAGAACCACCTCTGTGAGTTTCCAAGACTATAACTTCTTTTTTTTTTTCATGTTTAATCATTTTATTGGGGGCTTATGCATCGTTTCTCATAATACATAAATACATATATTGTGTCACGCTTTTTCACATGCCTGCAGCTGTCATCGCTCTCTGAACCTCCACCTTCCCATCCGAACCTCTGACCTCAGCCTCCCATCCCTTCCCCTCCATCCTTGCTCCCCACTCCCCCACCAACTCTCAATACTCCATAAATTATTGTTTTGTCATAAATTACACTGCTCGATGTCTCCCCTTGCCTTCTCCCTCAGGATCTGTCCCCCTGGTAGGGAGTTAAAGGTAGATGCTGAAGTTGGCGCCCTGTCTCCACCCCACTTTCCCTCCACCCATCCTGCAGCTTCCTTCCCACTACTAGTCCCACGGGGTTCATCCGTCCTGGTTTCCCCGCCTTTCCATTTCTCATCTCCCCAGTAGTGTAGAACTGGGACCGTGACAGTTGGAGGGAGGAAGCCTTCAGGAACTAGAGGAAAGTTGTATGCTTCATTGCCACCTCACTGAGCCTCACTAGCCTGTCTCCTCCCCAATTTTATTAGTACTTCATCCACAATTTGATTAGCACTTCATCCACAGATTATACAATTCCAGAGTTCAGTCATATAAAGAAAAGTTGTATAATCATCATCCCAATCAATTTTATAATATCTTCTTCCTTGTATTTGTTGTGTTTAGTGTAATTATTTTAATTGTGTCAAAAGTGTACACAACAAAACATTCCTCAACTCATTAACTTTTACATGTACAATTCGGTGCCATTGATTATATTCTTCATATTATACAACCAATAATAATATCTTTTTTTCAAATTATTTCACCACCATTGACATAAACTCAATGTCTTCTTAGCAAAAAATCACCTTCTAAAAGGCGATTTACAATCAGTTCTAGAGATCCCTCCCCACCTCCCACATTCGCTGTCAGCTCCCCAACCTCCCCCCCTCTCTGACCCCAGGCCTGATAAACCATTGCATCAGTATTGTCGCTATGCTTCCACTCCTTCTGTGCTTCATAAACTGGGAAACCTAACAAAACAATTCAAAAACGAAATCAAAATGAAACAGAAAGAATAAAGAGTAAGAAAATAAAAGTTGAGAGTAAGAACTAAAAAACCACTAGCAACATTTTTAAAAGCAGAGGAGACATTTCTGCCAAAGAATAAGCAAGAAGTACTTGAGCCTAGAACAAATTCAGGTGGGGTTCAAAGGGAGGTCAACTGACCGAGCAGCATATTACGTCATGGTTCTATCCACCATCCTCGAGTTTGCAACCATCTCTGTCTGATGGTAAAGCTGTTTTTGCCCCTCGCCTGCGCATAGATGGGCTCTGCCAGTGACTTCATCTTACCAGATACCCTGCGGATTTTGTCCTCCATGAACTTCTACAAGTGGGAGGCTCACAAGCTGAGCTCTGACACATTTCCCTTTATCGAATTTGGATTTTGTTATTGGAATCTTCAGATCACGCGGGCTGGTGTGCTCCTTTGATGGGGACTTAGTTGATGCCTCACGTAGATGGCCGCCTTGAGACCCAGACAGGGTTCCAATGGATAGCCGGGCACCACCTGCTTTCTCCACCCCACTTTTCTGCAGCGCCCTTGTCGTCAATGACCTCTTCCTGAGGGCAAACATGGAACCGGGCAATGTTAGACGAACACGATGCTTTTAGATGGGGCGAGAGTTTAGTGGGAGCCCGGAATCTATCTGCTTGTCCACGGATTAGGAACTACTCTGGTTTGCTTTGGTGGTCAAATGAGGACAAGAACAAGAACAAAAACTGACAAACATATAAAAACACAAGTGGCAAAAAAGAAAAATATTGGTCAATCACCTCCCTGGGGTATAAGATGATTGCATTGGTAAGATAAGTAATTTACCCAATAACATATGATGTAAGTACTGCTGATCTGAGGGGGTTTGTGAGTATATTGCACATCTGAGCTGCATGCCGTGCATTGTTGCTGTGCCCAGATTGATTTCTTAATTGATTGCGCTCTGTTTACATTGACCGTGAAGATTCTGTGCTAGGAGGAATTTCCTTGTCCCATTTCTTACAAGGGCAGATCTTTGTCTAGGAGATTCATACCTGTCATATTAATACAAGGTCCCATTGAGGTACTAAATATATACTCCCTACACTTATGAACACACCAAAGGAAGAGACACCCATGAAGGCCCATCTGTGTGCCCACCTTGACCCACAAAGAAGTTAATCCTTATCTGGTCATGTTCTCCCTCATAGTGCCTACTAACCTTGGGGTAGGTTTGGGGAACATACTCCCATTGTAGCAAACTAGTGACCCACGCCAGAGTGGAGGGCATAGTGGTCACACGGTGATTCTGAAACCACCAGCAGGTCTGTGGAAGAAAGACTGGATGTCCTGCTGCCATAAAAAGTCCGAGTCTCTGAAACCTTCGGGGTAGTCCCTGTGAGTCAGCATGGCAGTGGGGGTAAGATTTTGCTGTTAAGTGACCCACCCATGACGTGCCTTTAACATGACCTGAGGCTGCCATCACAGCTGTGCCTACAGCATACTGAAAGTTCATCTCAAAGACGGGAAAATCCACTGACGTGTGGTCAACGTTCATGCCACAGAGGAGACCGAGGTGGCATAATTGCGGAAAGTAAGACAATGGGCCACCATCTCTGGGGATCACTCACACCCAGCTATTTTGCTTTTGAAAACACCACGCTTGCCAAATAAAACATTCAGACAAGCGTTGCATGGACCTGGCCAGTGCCTGGCCTCAGGTCTGATTATGATGAAATCCTCTTGAACATGCCATAAGTAAACATTGAGGAATGGCTTTAAGCTGTCTGGTTTTCTTCCATTGTGACAGACTCTGCCTTGTGTGTCATGTGAATGCAACCTTTCCTAACACTGAGACTCTCTGTTTCTCAGTTTCCCTCACTGTTTCGCTTCTTCTCTTGGATCACTCAATGCAGATACCATCAAGATAAAGCTCTCCTCGTACTATGCAGATGAAATCCCAGAGAGATCCGAAGAAATCCTCCAGCTCTCGACACAGGAAGTCCAGAAGCACAGGACTCCACAGCTCAATAAATTTAAGTAAGAAATGTTTACTACGCTTATGGGTGTAACTAGAATATCTCCCTTCATTTCACCTCTTTAGATTGTTCATCTTTCTCTGAGAAAATGCTCCCTTCTCCTCGGAAGCAAAGAGAAACCGTGACTCACACCCTTCCCACCCATTTTCAACCACCCCCACCGCACTCTCTCCCACTTTATGATCCCAGTGGACACTAGGTTGCAGGGGGTCAAAACCTAAAACTTGAAAGATCTAATGAGTCCCTTCTTTGGCTTTCAGAGATCGTTCTTTTTCTCTCCTTTCCCAGAGCACTGGCAACCAAGGTGCCCCAAGAAAAATGCCAGGCCAGGTCCCAGATGCCTCCTCTCCATCGCACTGGCCTCAAAGACCCCACGATGAACAAAGAGGAGCCGAGATCTCGACATGACAGAGGTGCTTGCTTCACTGAAGAGAAGCCACAAGCCCAAGAGAAAGATTCTATAACCCCCCCGCAGGGCACAGACTCTACCCTAGGTCAAGATCAAGAGGGGTCCACCAGTACCACAGGCCAAGGCCCTGGGTCTAGGCCTCCTGATGACAGTGCACAGACACGTGCCGAGGAAGCCAGATGGACAGGTGCTAACCTAGAAGCAGAGCAGAGCACGGGGAGAGAGAGCCCCTCCAATGCCTCGGAGGATGTCTCTTCAGGAAATGTCAAAGAGATGGCCACAGAGTTCACCTACTCAGAATTGTTTGCGAAGGCCAAAAATGCTCACTACCTCCGACACAGGGTGCCCCCTGAGTCTGAGAGGCTCCTTAGTATTGGGGAGATTTTTGGACATGAGAAAGCCTCCCTGTGTAAAGTACCAAAAGAGTGTGTGAATAGGCCGGCCACCTAACCATCTCATATAGCCTGCTAAAATTAAGTGACCAGATTTCCCACTTTGGGCAGGACAGTCCCGATTTTAAACAATTTTTCCCATGTCCCGTGGTGTTTTTAAAAAGTTCCAATTTTTTGAAAGCATGCATGACAAGCTAGGGAACTCCGGGAGAATGGGAAGGGACTAGGCCCCCTCTTACCACCAACAAACCCCACCCCCCACTCCCCCGTCAATGGTGTCCTGCTTTACCAATGTTAAAATCTGGTTACTGATAGCATATATCATAAATTATAAAGGAAATGTGTTCCTCTGATAATGGAAGTAACATTTCCCAAAACAATCAGAATGATATGGCAGAACTTTAAACCCTTATGGGAATATTTTTCTAAATGAGGAAAAAAATGTGTATGAAAAATTAGGCGAGTGATGAATTTGATGAAAATATTTTAAATGATGCACCAGTGTGTCTCCTCTATACCATCAAGAATACGAGTCTCGTTTGAGGACTGCATTATTATTTTTTTTTCCTGAAGCGGAAACTAGCTGGGTGCTGCTGGCACAGGTTTTTCATAGTCGAGTCTGTGGCGCCACCTGCTGGAAAAATGAAGCAGCTCTTCTGCATGTGTCAGTTTCCCCCTCCGTGTTTTGGTATCACCCAGGAGAGAGTAAGGCCAGGCACACCTTGGAGACGGCAGGTTTCAGTGCCAGACCCACAGAATAAAGGGGTTATCTCAGCAAAGCAAGTCACATGGATGTTTTCTGTTTTCCCGTGTACAAAACCATCACGTTCACGGTGCACTGTACTTGGCTAAGTATGCAATAATATTATGCTAAAAAAAAAGTGAGAGATATTACAAGAAACATGACACGGAAACACAAAATGAGCACATGCTGTTGGGGGGGTGGGGAGGGCTGGAAGAAATGCACCAATAGATGTGCTTGATGCTGGGTTGCCACGAGCCTAAGAAAGAACAATCATTCCTTCCATGGCCAATATACAAGGATTTCCAAAATCCCAAATATGCTCCCAACACGTTGCCCAACCTCCATCAGAACAGGTCGGGAGCAGTGGCAGAATAAGACGAGAGGAACTGCTCTCGCTGTGCGGTGCTGCGGGGCAGATGGCATCTCCCACCCGGTTCATGGGAGAGACCGCCTCATGAAGGGTTTCTTGGCTGTAATCCTGGAAGCAAATGGACAGGGTTTTCTTTCCTGGGACAGCTGGGTGGATTAGAACTGCTAATCTTTTGGTTAGCAACTGAAAGCTAAACAATTGTGCCACTAAGGCTACTGGGTGAGAAGTACCAACCTCTTGTAAAAGCTAAGTAATTCAAGCTAAGTAAGTACGTTAAGCAATCCACTGTGACTTGGATGACACAGTGAATCGGTCCACTAGTCCAAATACCACACTGCAACATGTGGTGTGGCACACAAAATCCCCTGCTCTCCAGGCCATGTTAACCCATGGGGACCCTGTATATATAAGATTTTTGAGACTGTAAATCTTTATGGCAGCAAATAGCCTCATCTTTCTCTCACAGAGAAGTTGTGGGTTTGAACTACCGATGCCTACTTAACAGAACCAATGAGTCTCCTTATAGTATGTTAGTAGAAAACAATAACTCGCCTTTAATATGTTTTAAGCCTATGTCCATTTAATGAATGCATAATAAAGCCATCTTTTTCTCACCTGATTATTATGTGTACTGATTCCATCATGAGAATTGGCACCTAAAACCTCAAGATCTTATAGAAACCAGGAGCTGAATTGTAATCTTCAATATACTATTAATCTTCAATATACTATTATACAATATAATATACTTATTCCAGAGGAATTAGCTTTGGGTCTATTAATATCAAAAACCACACGAAAACTCACAATCATGGTGTCTATTCAGACTCTCAGAGACCCTTCAGGACAGGGGAGAATGGTCCCTGTGGGGGTCTGAGGCTGGAAATCTTTACAGGGATAGAAAGCCTCTTGTTTCCCCCATGGAGCTGCAGGTGCTTTCAAACTGCAGTCTTGGCGGTTAGCAACGGCGCGCACAACCACGACCCCACACCGAGCTCCTTTTAAATACCAGACATCAACATCTCCTATAACCCAGCCTGGGCGGGGCAAGTCAGATTCATTGAGAAAGGGACTGGTAAGACATCTTTGCTATTCTGATGGGTCTCAAGTGAAGATTTTGTTTAGACTTAAGATCCCTCATGCTGATGAAGAACCATTCCTACGAGTTCCCACTTTGCAGATTTCCCAGCGGCCTGATGTTTTCCATATGACATGCCAATTGAAGATCAGAGCTCTGTAAGGCAGTTTTTCTATCATCCTTTCATAAAGAGGGGGAAGCGGGGTTAAAGAACAAGGACAGCTGACTCATAAAAGACAGATGGGAATTGGATCCCAGGTGTCCACACCCTTGTCCCACTACACAACACTATGGTGGTGCAAAAGGGCAGCAGCCTGACTGAGGACGGAGGGGTTGAATGTTGGCGTCCTCACAGGGGCACCTCACAGGAACCACCTAGAGATCTACTTCTCAAAAAGCAACGGCTGGGGCCCGGGTCTCTGCTGATACACATAGGGCCATCATGAGGAACCATCTTGATTTGATGGCAACTGGTTTTCGATTTATTCCCCATCTGAAGACAAGAACTGGGGTCCAGCATGTGAAGATTCATTTTCTGAGTCCAACCCATAGCCTTCAGTTGGGAAGAGAATGCTTTCTGGGTAAACAAGCAGAAGAAATCTGCTCCTTTCGGTATTTCTGCTCAGGACCGGGAGAGAAAAGGCATGTAGGAGGGACAAACTGGATGCGTGGACCTCTCTTTCAAGGCAGGGCTGGGTGAGGAGGTGCGCTGCTGACCACAGGGTGGGTTGAATAATCCCTTCGTGTCTTGTGCTCATTATTTGTCATTGTCTTATTCGGGTGTGAGATGATTCAAAATAAGCCTTCATTTGTTATATCAATGCCAATATCAATGTCAATTTTCCTCTCCAATCTGGGAGCTCTCTTGTTAGTCTTGTGATGGGGTCTTTTCCAAGAAAGAAGTTCTTGAAACTATTTTTCCCTCTTCTAAGTGGGTCTTCTACTTTGATAGCAGGAAGATAGGCCTCGACCCAGGTCTCTGCTCACTTGACAAAGTCCCTCAGTTCCTAGCACACCTCACTCTCGCGCTCACAAGAAGGAAAAGTCCCTCATGTGCCTCCCCATCACCTTCATTGCATCTTCACTTAGGCTTCTAGATTCCATACTTCAGGTCATTCCATTCAGACTGAATTGCATGCTTTGCCACCCCTCAAAAATGTATACTTACAAGCCTTCCGGTCAGATAGATTTTAGTGTACTATCTCAGTCTTATCATTAACTCCAA
>PVJH01028760.1:0-19513 GCA_004026705.1 Nesogale talazaci
CACCACCAGGGCAGTGATGCCTAAAAAAAAACTACACTAAAAGGTAACATGATAAGCAGAGAAGATTGAAATCAAGGATGTGGTCTTACTTGGATTCAATCATTGCTCTTGGAAGCAGGAGTCAAGAGCTCGTCAACACTTTGCGTTGGGTAGATCGACACAAAACTTTAAAATGTTGAAGAGCAAGGCTATTACTTGGGAGGACTTAGATGCCCCTGCCCCAAGGCTTGGCTTTTCATCTCATAAATATGTGAAAGTTGGACATTGAATAAGGAAACAGAAGAGGAATTGATGCATTTGATTTATGGTGCTGATGAATATTGAAGATACCATGGACTGGCTGTGGGGAAAGGCCAGCCCCCAACAACTAATCTCAGATTCAGTAAGCATTAATTGTATGGTTAAAATATATAAAGATTACTCCACGGAGCAAAGTCTGGGCCTCCTACTCCCACCACCTGAGAGCAGTGATGCCAAAACAAACAAACAAAATATATAAAGATTATAGAAAAGGCTGAGCCCCGGTAGCGTAGTGGTTGTGCGCAGGACTGTGGCCCATTGGGATGGAGGTTCGATTCCAGCTCCACGGAGCAAAGGCTGCGCCTCCTATTCCCACCACCTGAGGGCAGTGATGCCCCCCCCCAAAAAAAACAAAAAAACACAAAGATTATAGAAAGTCATAGAGAATAAGGAGAGAGTGAAATAAAGAGTCGGACACATTTCATGGTAGCACACTCACCTTCTGGACAGGCATGATCTCAACAGTCAAATCCACGCTCAGTGCAGGCAGAGAGGGCGAGCAATTTATTACTAACCAAGACATATCTCTTAGGAGGTGTGCAAGCCCCCTAATTACAGCTAAAGGCCTACATTAAAGGAAGGGGTGGGGGCTGAGCCCCGGTGGCATAGTGGTTGAGTGCGGGACTGCGGCCGACTGGCTTGGTGGTTCGAATCCAGCAGCAGCAAGGCTGGGCCTCCCACTCCTACCAGAGGGCAGTGATGCCTAAAAAAAATAAATAAAGGAAGGGGTGGCACTATAGGTAATACAGTAATGAGGGCGATGATCCAGGAGTATATGCACAATAGGAAGGGGAGCGATTGGGGGCACACGTGACAAAACAGGCAGATCCTAAATTCATGATGGCGGGCTAACCTTGATTGACCTTGATCTGGAGACTTGATTCAGCCTAAACTTTCAGGGGCATATTCCATTGTCAGCAGCAGGAAGTGAGCCCCACCTGTGTGATGTGTGATGGCTGCATGCCTTCAGGGAGAATATCTCCAGAACGCTTCTTAAGGAGGATGAGACTTCATCTTAGGTACTTTGGACGTGTTATCAGAGGAAACCAGCCTCTGGAGAGAACATTATGCTTGCTAACGTGGAGGGCCAAGGAAAATGAGGAAGGGTCTTAACACGGCGGATTGACACGGGGGCTCCAACGTAACAATTTTGATGATGGCGCAGGGCCAGCGAGGCAGTGTTGTTCTCTGTTGTACAGGAGTCATGGATTGGAACCTGCTCGGGCGGCATGATGCCCTTCAACAGGGTTGTTGTTAAGTCGATGGTGGCATCCAGTGAAATTCTTGACATGTGTATGATGGTATGTGTGTTGGCTCAGTGTGAGACCTTTTATATTCTCTGGCTTGATAAGGGCACGTGTCATATTGCCCTTCATTGCACTTTGCAAATGATTGTGATTTTTATAAATCAAAGGTCTGTGGCCACTCCATATCAAGCAAGTGAATGGGGGCCATTTTCCCAAGCAAGTGCTCGTGGTAATTGTCACAGACTTGCAATTTCAGACTTTTTCATAATGGCATTGTACACGTCATAGACTACATATAATATAAACAACTTTCACGTGCTCTGGGAAGCAACAGAAATGACTTGCCTTATTGCAACATTCACTGTATTGCAGTGGCCTGGAGCTGAGCCTGTAATATCTGAGGGGTATGCTGTATTGAAATTCTGGCCCCTACACCTTGTTATGCTAATTAGGCCATATCTAAGTTGGGTCAGTTCTGAAACCTAGTCACTTCTGACAAAGAGGGGGGTAGACACACAAGAAAGGAAGACCAGTGATGGCAACAGAAGGAGCTACAGACCCAGGAAGACAGGATTGCTGGCCACTACAGAAAGGTAACATGAAAAGGGGAAGACTCGGGCTGAGTCCCAGTGGCGTAGTGGTTGTGCACAGGACTGCAGCCCACTGGGTTGGAGGTTCAATTCCAGCTGAGACACTCTTTATCAGGCAAAGGGGGCTCTCGCCACCTCAGCCTGTTTTCTTTTCAATGATTTTTTTTTTTAGGTTTTTAGGGCATCGTTGCCCTCTGGTGGTGGGAGTAGGAGGCCCAGCCTTGCTGCTCGATTTGAACCTCCAACCCAGTGGACCGCAATCCCGTGCACAATCACTACGCCACTGGGGCTCAACCCTTCTTTTCAATGATTTTATTGGGGGCTTGTGCAGCTCCTATAACTTTCAAGACATCATTTGTATCAAGCATATTTGTACATTTCCAGATACTTTCTACTTGAACCCTTAGTATAAGCTCCTCTTTCCCCCTCCTTTTTTTCTCGTTTTAATAAATTATTGTATTGGGGGCTCATACAATCAACCTGTTTTCTTCAGCAGATGGAGGATAATTCCTAAATAATATCAATGATTAAAATGACTAGCACTTGGCTGAGCCCTGGTGGCCTAGTGGTTGTGTGTGGAACTGCGGCCCACAGGGTTGACAGTTCAAATCCGGGAGCAGCTCTCCAGGAGCAAGGCCGGGCTTCCTACTCCCACCAGGGACCAGTGATGCCACAAAAAACAACAAAACAAAAATAAATAAAATGAAATGCCTAGCACTTACTGAGCATGGGCGCCGAGCCCCCTGGATCAGCGTCTCCACTCCCACACCCTATGATAGAGTCATTTCAGATCTCAGCTATCCCACTAATGAGCTCTCTCTACTGCACTGTGACTTAACTTTGCAGATTTTGCCCCCTCAGCCACACGACCAGGAGTTACAGAGCCATGGTTGTGAAGAATAAGTCACTCATGCTGTAGAGTGTGGCATTGAGTGAATGGTAACTGTTACCACTACTGTGTGTCACTCGCTGTCCTCCATCATGATCATTGTCTAATCAGCACAATAGAAAGAAAAAAAGTCACTTGCAATCAGACTTTTAAGCATTACCTTGTTCTAAAGTCTATGCACTTCTCTTGTAATGAACACAGGTAATGTTACTTTACTTTCTCAAAAAGAAGAACCCGAGCTGAGCCCCGGTGGCGTAGTGGTTATGCGCGGGACTGCGGCCCACTGGGACGGAGGTTCAATTCCAGCAGTGGGGCTGGGCCTCCTACTCCCACCACTGGAGAGCAGTGATGCCCCCCCCCCCAAAAAAAAAAGATGAACCCTGGGACATAGTAATTATGAGTGGGACTTTATCATTGGCAAGGAGTTCAAAACCACCAGATGCTCTGAGGGCTCAAGCTGGGGTTTTCTGCTCCCATAAAGAATTATGGTCTTTATGGTCTTGGAAACTCACAGGGGCAGTTCCATCCTGCCCTATCGCATCACCATGAGTCAGAATTGTCTCGATCACAGTGAGTTTGGTTTTCATGTGTTTTTCCTAAAAAGAATGAGTACCAGTTCCCCACACTGATCCAGACTAGATCATTAGTTTCTCCGCTCTGTAGCCCAGCACCGTGAAGCTAGAAATGAAGATGGTCCGTCCTGTCTATATCCTGTGTACCTTCCTTTGGCAGCTCTGGCCATCTGCAGATAGGCTTGGTGCCAGAGCTGGGTGGAGAGCCCTCTTGGCTGGGCCTAGAGAAGACTCATGATTTGGCTCTTTCTTCCTTGCGGAGTCCTTGGCTAGGACTTGGCCTGCTGATCTGCACAAAGGTGCAATGTAATGTGTTTTATTAGATGAGTAAGAAGATACCTCCCTCAGGTAATGTTGCCAGGCCGAGTCCTTGCACTGCTGACTTTAGACATTTGGACAAAGGGAACTGGAGGGAGTCCAGGTTGAAACTTGACACTTTCCCTCTGCAGAGTTCTGGGATTGGCTCCTTTATCAACTCCTGCAAGGACTAAAAGCAGGCCGAGGAAAGGGGAGGGAGTCTTTCCTTCTCTAGCACCTCTCTCTAGCCTTGCAAGCTCTTTGGGAAGACAAACTGGGCAATCTTCTGGATATCAGTCAGTGAGAATACTATGGACCATAAGGGTTTGATCCACAACCAATGTCGATGCTGTACAATGGGCATTTCGCTCCTTTGGGGCACGGGATAACTATGAATCAGGGCCCTACTTAGCTTTTGAAGAACCTGTGTATCTTTTAGAGGCTAGATATACTGTCCAAATGTTAAACTGATTCCCCAAATCTGAAAGGTAAAAGAAGTTATCCTACGGGACTGTCAAAGTTAACCGAAATACTTCAGGTTCTCCTAGAGAATCAGTCATTTTAGGGCAAACCCAGCCTCAAGAGACCAAATTGCAGATGAAACAGCCCAAGACACATTAACCCACCTCTGTCTGCAGTTCAGTTTCCAGTGTCTTTCCAGCAGGTCTAATTCCAGATGTGTAGACTGCATACTCAGAAAAGTACAGCTTTTCAAAATTCACTCAGAACTTTTAGGTCCTCAGAGGTCAAAATTCGTGAGGGTCAGAACTTGGATATGACCCTCTGGTCCTGCCTCTAAAGTCTGTTATCAGTCTGTTGGACCTCACTGCTGGCTCAAGGCACCAGGGAGTGGTAGACAGTCAATACTTATGTTCTATTCAACACCCCCCCTCCCCCCCACACACGCCTTTTTAAATCCCAAATGTGGACTTAGGCAAAATAAGGGAATGTGGGTGGCAGGGGAAGGGGCAGGGGAAGCGGTGAGTCAGGAAGTGAGAGGCTGCAGCTACGCCGGGCCCTGCTGATGACCAAGCAGACGGCCTTGGACAGAGTTCTCGTCCAGTCCCTGTGATCTCACTGGAAAATGACGGTAAAAGTCGCAGAGTGGCCGAGCCGAAACTTGACTGCAGCTAGCCAGAATCCTCAAACCCTGACATTTCCTCTCCTCTTCTCAGGTTTTCACGGCAGTGTCAGCTACAGTTTGAGCCTAAGCTAGCTGGGGCATTCAAACTTAAAAGTGTGCCAGAGGGATGCCATAGCATGAATAAATCTCACAAACACGGAGTGAAGTCAGGCACAAAAGATTACACACTGTATTGTAGGTTTCCCATTTAAATGTGCAAGGAAATAGGCAAAACAAATCTTTGATAAGAGAAATGAGATAAACTGTTGCTTCTGGGAGAGAATGAAAGAACATGGGGGGATTTTCGGGGATCTTGGAAATATTCTTTTTCTTTCTGGACAGACTTGAAGGTTATATTGGGGGGGGGCTGTATCTTCAAACTTGATCAAACTATACATACATGATGTATACCTCAGTGAAAAAAAAAAACCTATCAGAAAAGTTTCCTAAATCGTGTGCAGCCATCCAAGAAGATGGCCTCTTCCCCCACAGAGCAAAAAGTAGAGAAAGTCAGTCCAAAGGGTGAATGGACCACGTGAAGTCAGACTCCACAAGACTGAGGCCAACCAAAAGAACTAGATGGTGCCTGATTACCACTGCTGAGTACTCTAACAGGGTTAAAAGAAACATTCCTGTAGGGAATTGGAGGAAATCATGGGAAAAATTCAGAATCATTACCAATGACACAACTGATTGGTGGAAGATGGAGACTACAGTCGTGAGATACTCTTCAGACTTGGAACTTAGTCCTGTGGCTCCCCTTTTAGTCAAATGAAGGCCTCAGGTGAACAATAACACACGGAAGTCATCATTCCAGAACAGTCGATGTTATGAGACCAAAAGAGCAGCATTTGCCCAGGAATAAACCTCAGAAACAGGGAGCAATGAGGAACAAGGACAAATGGGAATGGGAAGCCAGGGAAGAAGTGAAAAGGTCACTGATAAGACTGCAATCAATGTCATACATAAAAATGTATGTGGATACCTTCCTGACAAGATTGCTAAAGACAAAATGAATGCACAAGCAAAAAGCAAATGTGAAGAAAGCTGATGGTGCTCAGCTATTAAAAGATAAAAAGTCTGGGGTCTTAACAGCTTGAAGTTAACAACCAGCCATCTCGCAGGGAAGCAACAAAGCCCATGTGGAAGAAGCACACCAGCCTGGGTGATCATGATGTGTCCATGGGAATAGATATTGGAAATTCAAAAAAAGCAATCAGATGGATATGAAGAACCATGGAGAACTAAAATCCACTGTAAGATAATTGGTCAAGGGCTGAGCCCCGGTGGCATAAGTGGTTGAGTGCGGGACTGCGGCCCGCGGGCTTGGTGGTTCAAATCCAGCGGGGGCTCTCGGGAGCAGCACTGGGTAAGCGCCCACAACCACCAGAGGCAGTGATGCCTCCCCCACCAAAAAGATAATTGGTCACTCCTCACAGAAGGGCCACATGAAAGGGATAATACATCCAGGGTGCAGGTTAGCACTGTTGAAACATAAATATTCTCTAGTTCTTTTAATATTTCCTTCCCTTACTATTTGTTTGGTGTGGTTCTCTTTTTTTGGGGGGGGGGCATCACTGCCCTCTGGTGGGAGTAGGAGGCCCAGCCTTGCTCCTGGAAAGCTGCTGCTGGATTTGAACCGCCAACCCAGTGGGCTGCAGTCCCGCACACAACCACTATGCCACTGGGCTCAGCCCACCTTACTATTATGGTCTTAGTTTCAGCTCATTAATCTTGTGAGACCTGTGTATGTTCATTTGTGCAATTTGTATAATTAAGGTCGTTTGATGTATGAAATCCAAGCTAAACCCTTCAGAAATAATAATGGGGGAGTACTGATTCCCTAAGGCTATGGGAAGAGTGGGGAGAAGGGGCAATTGAGAGCAATGATGACTCTAAGCTCACTCGAGGGATATTCGTGAATGGATAACAAACAATATAATGAGGGTAGAGGAGAGCGGGGATGAAGGGGGAGTGATAGCAAAGAGTTAAAGAAGAAAGAAAATTCTCCTACTCCCACCACCTGAGGGCAGTGATGCCTAAAAAAAAAAAATGTTTTGAAAATAATGGTGGCAACAGTTATATAATTATGCTTTATCTAATTGAAATTATTCTATCTATAAAAGCTCCCAATAAAATGATTTAAAAAATGTGAATGGGGGCTGAGCCTCAGTGGCGTACTGGTTGTGCACGGGACTGCGGTCCACTGGGTTGGAAGTTCAAATCCAGCAGCAAGACTGGGTCTCCTACTCCCACCACCAGAGGGCAGTGATGCCCCACCTAAAAAACAAAGTATGCTGAAGAACACAAGAGACCTAAAATACATTTAGTAAATACTTGATAGTTCATTTAATACATACATAAATATCTATGTATATACGAGAGGGTACCCCTCAAAAGGTTTTTTTTTTTACATTAAATATGGTTCATTTTTTTCTTTAAAAACTAATCATTTTTGGCTGAGCCCCGGTGGCGTAGTGGTTGTGCGCGGGACTGCGGCCACTGGGTTGGAGGTTCAATTCCAGCTCCCAGGAGCAAAAGCTGGACTTCCTACTCCCACCACCTGCGGGCAGTGATGCCTAAAAAAAAAACAAAAAACAAAAAAAAACCTAACCATTTTCTTTTTTTCCCCCCAATGATTCTACTGGGGGCTCTTACAGCTCAATACATCATTTGTAAAAAGTATATTTGTACACATGCTGCCATCTTCATTTCCAAATATTTTTTACTTGAGCCCTTGGTATAAACTCTTCTTTCTTCCTCCTTTTTTTTTTTTTCCATCATCTTTTTTTTTGGGGGGGGGGGACATTAGTGACCCCCTGGAGGCCCAGCCTTGCTCCTGGAGAGCTGCTGCTGGATTTGAATGGCCAAGCCAGTGGGCCGCAGTCCCGCACTCAACCACTAGGCCACCGGGGCTCAGCCCCTCCCTCCTTTTTAAAAATAAATCATTTTATTGGGAGAAAAATCATTTTATTGTTTGGGACTCTTACAACTCTAGTCTTTGTGTGTGTGTGTGTGTGTGTGTGTGTGTGTGTGTGTGTGGCATCACTGCCCTGATGGGAGTTGGAAGCCCAGCCTTGCTCCTGGAGAGCCGCTGCTGGATTTGAACTGTCAACCCTGTGGGCTGCAGTCCTGCACGCAACCACTAGGCCACCAGGGCTCTGTCTTACAACTCATCACAATTCAGCCATATATACATTGTGTCAAGCACATTTGTTGCCATTTTTTGCAAAACATTTTCTTTTTGCTTGAGATCTGGTATTAGCTCCCCATTTTTTCCCCTCCATACGAACCCTTGATAATTTATAAATTATTATTTTGTCATATCTTACACTGACTTCATCCCCTTTACTGTTGTCTATCCCCTGGGGAGGAGGCTATATATAGATCCTTGTAATCAGTTCCCACTTTCTCTTCCACCTTTCCTCTTGGTATCACCAGTCTCACCACTGGTCCTGAGAGGATCATCTGTCCTGGATTCCCTGTGTTTCCAGTTCTATCTGTACCAGTGCACATCCTCTGGTCTAGCCGGATTTGTAAGGTAGAATTAGGATCATGATAGTGGAGGAAGGAAGCATTAAAGAACTAGAGGAAAAGGGCTGAGCCCCGGTGGCATAGCGGTTGTGCGCGGAACTGCGGCCCACTGGGACGGAGGTTCAATTCCAGCAGTGGGGCGGGGCCTCCTACTCCCACCACCGGAGAGCAGTGATGCCAAAAAAAAAAAAAAAAAAAAACCTAGAGGAAAGTTGTATGTTTAATCATTGCTACTGCACCCTGACTGGCTCATCTCCTCCTACCTGTGACCCTTCTGTAAGGGGATGTGCAGTTGACTATAGATGGGCTTTGGGTTCCCAATCTGTATGCCCCCCTCATTTATAATGATATAATTTTTAGTGCTTTGATGCATGATAACTGATTCCATCAACACCTCATGATCACACAGACTGGTGTGCTTCTTCCATGTGGGCTTTGTTGCTTCTGAGCTAGATGGACACTTGTTTACCTTTAAGATCCCAGATACTATCTCTTTTGATAGCTGGGCACCATCAGCTTTCTTCACTACATTTACTTATGCACTCATTTGTCTTCAGCGATCATGTCAGGAGGGTGAGCATCATGGAATGCCAGTTTAATAGAACACTTTCTTGCATTGTCCATCTGCTACCTTAATACTAACCCTATAAACATATGCACATAGATCTATTCCCCCTATGTAAATACATATTTACATATGTGCATGCCTGTAGTTAGACCTCTATAAATGCTGTCTCCTAGTTCTTTTTCCTATTTCCTTATTTCCCTCTTGTCCCACCATCATGGAGTTTTTTTTTTTGTGGGCGTCACTGCTCTCCGGAGGTGGGAGTAGGAGGCCCTGCCCCACTGCTGGGATTGAACCTCCGTCCCAGTGGGCCGCAGTCCCGCACGCAACCACTACGCCACCGGGGCTCAGCCCTCATCATGGAGTTTTTTAGTACACATTTGTCCGACTAGGTAAGCATCAAGCAACTGGCTCAGTGCACCCAGTGGTGTCACCTGGGAATTCACTCTCTGGTCACAATGAATTTTTTCGTAAAAGCAGTCTTGTTCAAACCTTATTTTTTGTGAGGGCCAATTCAAGAAAACAGCTATGAAATTTTGTTTCCTGCTCTGGAAAAATCTCGCAGAAACTGTTTTGAACACAGCTTACAAGGATGTCACTACAAGTGGTTTTTCCGTTTCAAAAAAGGTGAAATGTCAAGTAATTACGAACCTTGTCGAAATTCGTCAACTTCCCAAATGTACAAAAATGGTGACAAAATTCATGCACTTGTGTTGGAAGACTGACAACTGCGGACCACTGAAGAGATGGGGAAGTTATCTGAACTATCTTAAGGATCAGTTCAGTTCATTTTGTTTTTTGGGGGGCATCACTGCCCTGGTGGGAGTAGGAGGCCCAAAGAGCGCTGCCAGATTTGAACCTCCAACCCAGTGGGCCACAGTCCCGCGCACAACTCCACCGGAGCTCAGCCCAGTTCAGTGAATTTTAAGGAAGATTTGGATATGAGTTAAGTCTCTGCAAAATTTGCATCTTGGGTTCTGACTGACCAGGAAAAAGAATGTAGAGTGGAAACATGCCCTGAAGTGACCCAGACTTTTTTCCCCAAAGATCCTTACTGGTGAAGAGACTTGGTGCTATTCCTACACCCCCCAAAAGCAAGCGTCAAACTAGTGGGAGACACCATTGTCACCTTGCCCAAAAGAAGCTCCTCACATGAAATCAAGGATCAAGATGATGTGCGTTTGTTTTTGGATGAGGGGGGATCGTGCATTTGGAGTTTGTTCCACCAGATACAACTGTTAATCAAGCTAAGATTTCATAACAGTGTGTGACAAAAAAAGGCCTGATTGCAGCAGACGGAGCTGGTTTTGCCAGCACGATGCACCTGCTCACACAGCCTTCTCAGTGCTCCAGTCTTTGGTAGAAATTAGCATGCCATTTTTGCCTCATGCACCTCACCTGACCTCACTCCATGCAACTTTTTGTTTCTGTGAATGAAGAGGGACATGAAAGGACAGTGATTTGATGACTTAGGTGATGAAAAAACATGGGAGAGAGATGCTGTCAGCCATCCAAACAGATGAGTTTTAAAAGTGTTATGAAGAATGAAATTGAAAAAAAAAAAAAAGAATAAAATTGTAGATCTGACAAATGTATTAAATACAATGAAGAGTACTTTGAAGGTGATAAGATTGTTTTGTAAGACAATTTAAATACATAGCTTTGGGGCTGAGCCCCGGTGGTACAGTGGTTGAGTGCGGGACTGCAGCCTACAGGGTTGGCGGTTCAAATGCAGCAGCAGCTCTCCAGGAGCAAGGCTGGGCCTCCTACTGCCATCAGGGGGCAGTGATGCCCACACACAAAAATACATAGCTTTGAAAAAATTTCCATTTTATGGGGGGGTATACAATCAGAAAACTTATGTTCAATGAGGTTAAAATGATGACAGCTCTCAAAACTAATGAATGTAGACAGTATGCATAAATCAGGTTTGTCTTTCTATCCTTATAATGGCTTCTCTTAGAAAAGAAAAAGATTTTGTGTATTTATTACTTTGAGATTTTTTTTTTGTTGTTTTTTGGGGGGGGGCATCACTGCCCTCAGGTGGTGGGAGTAGGAGGCCCAGCCTTTGCTCCTGGGAGCCGGAATCGAACCTCCATCCCAGTGGGCCGCAGTCCCGCGCACAACCACTATGCCACCGGGGCTCAGCCCTATTTTGAGATTTTTTGTTAGTTGACTGGTTTACGTTAGTTTGTGGATTTCTCACTTGTCTTTTTAAAAAAAATAAATCATTTTATTGGGACCTCTTATAGCTCTTAACAATCCATACATCAACTGTATTAAACACATTTGTACTTATGTTGCCATCATCTTCAAAACATTTTTTGAGTATCAACTCCCATTTCTCCCTACCTTTCCACCCTCATGAACCCCTGATAAATTATATATTCTAATTATTTTCATATCCTACCCCATCTGCTGTGTTCCTTTACCCATGTTCCTGTTGCTCATGCCCCTGGCTAGGGGGTGAGGGGAGGTGTTAATACATCGATCGCTGCCATCAGCTCCCCCTTTCTCCCTCCCCTGACCTGCCCCGTCTCATGGTGTCACTACTCCCATTGCTGTTTCCAAGTGGTTTCTCTCTCCTGGCTTCTTATCCGTACCCGCGTCCATGCTCTGGTCAGGCTGGATTTGTAAGGTAGACTGGGGTCAGACAGTGAGGAGGAGGAGCTGGAGGAGGCTGTGCTGCTGGTGGTGCTGTGCTGCAGTCTGGTTGGCTTGCTCCTTCCTTGTGATCCAAAGGAGATTCTTTTCCATGCTGAGCCAGGAGACTAGTTCCATTTGATCTCACGGCCACGTGATCCTAGGAAAGTCCATTTCCCTCTGGGACACATTCTAGAGTCAAAGCAGCTCATCACTGTTTTGGAGCCAGCCCTAGGGTTCTAGCACCTCCCATTCCTCCTGCCAGGATAGGACAGGCAATGCAGCCTCCTGTCTCTGGGCAGACACACCGTGAACAACCAAAGTCCCTGACTGGTGAGATAAATCATCAACTTGGTCAGTGACCTAAGAGCTCCAAGGTGACAGAATCCCGCTGCGCCTGGTTTAAGGGTGAAACCTGACCCATCCATCAGTGATGTAATGAGACGGGATGGATAAACTGGGGGTCCTTCTTCTTCCAGTGATGTGCCCTTGGACAAAGCCTGACCTCCCTGGGCCTCTAGCCTGCACTCACAATGAGAGAGGGTTAGCAGATGACTCCTAGGGTCCTTTGGGTCGAATCTCTAGGACCTGTGACTTTACATGCACGTGAGTCTTGCTTCCACAGAGGGATAGATCCCTAAACTGGGTGACTGGAACAAGACGATGGTGCTTTCTAGGTTTCTAAATGAAGAATGCAGTATGCGGCTTGGGAGAAAGTCACTAACAATTTGCAGCTGACACACCTTGCTTACTAAACCTGAGGAGGACTTGAAACACTGATGCAGATGAGACTTATTTCAATATGAATTGTACTTCAACATTAAAGAAACAGAAACTGGCCTGAGCCCCGGTGGCGTAGCGGTTGTGCGCGGGACTGCGACCCACTGGGTTGGAGGTTCAAATCCAGCAGCAGCTCTTCAGGAGCCAGGCTGGGCCTCCTACTCCCACCAGAGGGCAGTGATGCCCCCCCCAAAAAAAAAACAGAGAAATGATGATAACTGGACCAACCGACACCAAGATAATCAGGAAATATTGATGGAATCAAGAATTTCATTTTACTTAGATCCTCCGTCAACCGCCATGGAGGCATCAGTCAAGGCGTCATAACCATGAACAAAGGCCTCTAGAGGAAGCAGCAGTGGGAGGATTGACAGCAATGTAGCACCAACACAGTCTAGCTCAACAACTCTTACTATGCATGAAAGCGTTCACGCTCAGAATTACCTAGACTAACCCTGGAGTAACAGCATCATCATAACATGGAAACTTACAAGAAAGGCAAATTCTAGTGTCTCACTCCACTACTGAATAAGAACATCTGGGGGTGAAGTCCAACAATCGTTTTAAAATGTTCTCTAGGTGATTCTGATAGAACGAAAGCAATTGTAGGCAATGTTTAAGCAAACGAACACGGCTGCATTCCAATAAACTTTTATTTATAAAAATGAGGTGGGTGAGATTTGGCTCATGGGACGTAGTTTGCTAACTCTTGTCCAAAAGCATTCTTCAGTTCTTCGCTAAACTTCAGTCTGGGCAGCCCTACCTAGTAGTTACACAGCATCTGCCCTAAGACTTAGGGCAAATCATTCAGTATCTCGCAAGTCACTTTTTTACTTACAGTTATGATCAGACCCTAATTCTGTCTAGAAGAGCTCTTTTTTTTTTTTTGTTTTCTTTTCTTGGGGGGCGGGCATCACTGCCTCTGGTGGTCGTGGGAGCTACTCAGTGCTGCTCCTGAGAGCTGCCGCTGGATTTGAACCGTCAAGCCTGCGGGCTGCAGTCCCGCACTCAACCACTTACGCCACTGGGGCTCAGCCCTAGAAGAGCTTTTTTTTTAAATATCAAAATCCAAAATGCCCCTCCCCATGACTTCTACTCATTGAGCTTATTTATGACCTTCGGCTTCACTAAAGGGCTCCCTGCAAGATTACTTTTGAGGCTAAGTTCACTCTACTGGAGAAATACTAAAGTATTGCTTTGGATTAAAGCGCAAGGCACAGGGAAAGTAGAAGAGATTGAAGACACACCCCACAGGCTGGGCCAACTTCAAAGTAGACTTTTATTAGACTGAGGATACCCAGGTTGGCAAATGGCAAGCACAGGCTGACCACAGAGAAGAGGCCTCCTTGACGGTGAGAATGTGACCTTCGGATGTGTAAGAGCCATGGTCTCTCTGCTCTTCTTAGCACCCACTCTGCCCCGTGCCGGCACGGAAGGCTTTCTCGTGAGCTAGTTCAACTTGGACAACAGTTCTTCCAGTTCTGGTCTAGCTTTGAACCTGCCCTTGAAATCTTCTTCAGTGTGCTGGGGAGAAGAAGAAAAGTGGGAATTAGCATAGAGTTTTTCATTATTAATATGCACAGCAACCAGAACGAACCCATCAGTCAGGTCTGCTTAAAATGATTCACATCCAACTAACTCCTACTGAGTATGAAATATGCATCACACACTGTGTTAGGTGCCGGGGGTTGAAGGTCAAGTCACAGCCTCCCTGCCGCCCATGACTTGGATTGGATGTGAGAAAAGAGGCACAGAAAGAACTGTCCAAGGGCTGAGCCCCGGTGGCATAGTGGTTGTGCGCGGGACTGCGGCCCACTGGGACGGAGGTTCAATTCCAGCAGTGGGGCTGGGCCTCCTACTCCCACCACCGATAGCAGTGATGCCCCAAAAAAACCAAAAAAAAAAAAAAAAAGAACTGTCCAAACAGTTTAAGTATCATAACAGAAGCATTAAAAATAGAGAAGGGGGACTGAGCCCTGGTGGCATAAGTGGTTGAGTGCGGGACTGCAGCTAGCGGGCTTGGTGGTTCAAATCCATCGGCAGCTCTCAGGAGTGGCGCTGGGTGGCGCCCACTACCACCAGAGGCAGTGATGCCCACAAAAAAAACAAAAACAAACAAACAAACAAAAATAGAGAAGGGGAGAATACCAAAATGTCAATTTGGAATAGTGTCAAGGGGGCTGAGAGATTTGAAGTCAACACAGCTGGCACACCCTATGCCTGTACATTAATCTATGTAAAGCCAAAATACAGGCAAAAGAGGTTCAACAAGAATAAACTCAGAACAAGGGAGGAAGCAACACCAGCTTAATATGAACTGACATGTGAGAGGGCTTTTGAAAGTTGGTGGGGAAATGGGATGAAAAATAATGGAATGGCCTCCACATCCTTTCTGAAGCTCCTTCGCACTTGTGTCGATAAGATCGTCTTGGTGAGAGGAGCTGAATACCTAAGACTTAGTTTAAGGCTTCTAATGTTTTTCAGGTTTTCTATGCCTGACCAAACTGCCCCGCGAATAACATTATTCAATATATTCAGGGAATCAGATGGCATATAGTCAAGGCCCCCAAATCTTCTCTCTAAAGTATTCTGTGATTTACTATACTGTTTCTTAATTTTAAATCAAGTTCTTTCTGCTACACAACTGTCTGAAAGGAAGGAATTTAGGTTGTGGTGAGTTCACCCCTTCTCCAGGGTTAGGGCAGCTGCTGTGGCCCCTCAGGCATCATATCTCTGAAGCCTCAGAACAGCCCAAACAATAAGCCTGCGTACCTTTCTGATTCTGATCTGGATGCAGTTAGCCCCACGTCCCCTTTGCTTCGACAGCCGGGCAGTCTAGAAGCTCCTCACCCTGCCAGCACTCAGCCCACACATGTGGAGCACAGTCCAGCCAAGGGGCTTCTTTCCAAAGAATACCCACCTCCTTCACTAGCAGTCTGACTCCTTCAGGAAGATTGCTTCCAATCAGCTCCAAGAAAATCTCTGCAAATGTAGCACTCAACCCACTGATCTGCGAAAAAAATAAATAAAAGGAGATCATACTACGGGAGGGTCCTGAAAGCTAGGTGACAGGGCTAAGATGGCATGGAATCAAATGCAAGCTGCAGCACTGCTAGAAGCTTAGGCTTCAGGGTCAACACCTAGGGGGCCTATGGGTTCACTGTCCACAGGTGTGCCTTTGGGTGTCTGCTGAGACGTCTGCTGGCTGACACAATCACTGCCCACATCACTTTCTGCAGGAAATGTCATAACTGCATCAGAGGCTGTCCAGCCCATGCTCAGATGCTGATTGGTGTTAGATCTCGTGCTGAGTCAGATGTGGTAAGGACGGCAGACAGGGAGCTGTGGGAACCCATGGGGAGACGCCCGAGAGGTAACATGTAGGTGCCATCGTGCAGAAAGCCAGGAGTAAACAGGGAGCATCCCACTGTGGTGGGGAGGTAGAACAAAGTACTCAGGGATGTGAAGGTAGCTCTCTACATGATTAGAGGGGATGGGGTGTGAAAAGGAACAGTTGAATTATGAAGGCTCTTGAGTGCTAACCAAGGGACAAAGTGGTAGGTATCTTACAGGCCTTGGTGACAAGTCAGATCTGTCACAGTGTGATGAGATAATTTATTCCCAATACCACTTTCGAATTAAAGCTTGCTTGGTTTTTGTTGTTTGAAAACCAGGACTGGTGAGCCTCTAGAGTCAGCCAGTGAGTAAGGGGTTTAGGGAGAGGGGCACAGAGGAAGTGGCAGTGGGAAGGGATGATGACGTCAAGGGGTCCATACAGAAAAAGAACGTCTGGAAACTGATGGTGGTAGCAAAGGAACAATTCTGCTGGATGTGGATGAACTATGGAATGATTTGACATATGTATTAATCCCAATGAATTTTTTAAAAGATCTTAAATTTTCATTATTTAAAAAATTAGCACACACAGATTTCAAATGTTACTGCCTTAATACATTTCCTCTTTTTAGTAATTTTCTTTCTTTTTTTTGGGGGGGGGGGCGGGGTAAGGCATCACTGCCCTCTGGTGGTCGTGGGAGCTAAGCAGCGCTGCTCCTGAGAGTTGCTGCTGGATTTGAACTGCCAAGCCCACGGGCCACAGTCTCGCACTCAACCACTAACACCACCGGGGCTCAGCCCCTTTTTAGTAGTTTTCTTGATATACTATTCACATATCAATAATACACTTCCATAGTTCAAGAGCTTTTGAAAAGTTGTATATCCATCATCACAGTTTATTTTTTTTAGTTTTACTGGCACATAATCCACATGCCATGTAATTAAAGAGTTCCATTATAACAAGAAGAATTATACAATCATTACTACAATCAATTTTAAATTGCTTTTAAAATGAGTTGTGTAATCACAATCCGTTCTAGTGCTCCCTCCCCCCAAGACATTTCTTTGCTGCTGTTACTTGAGTGGTTCAAAGGGGAGGGGAGGTAGCTCCACCCACTGACACTTGGTAGCTTCTCACACACAGTGCCCCGGCTGGATAGAGCAGAACTGCAGAAAATCTTACGGAAGCAGACTGCCACATCGTTCTTCCTCAGAGCTGCTGGGAGGCTCAGAGTGCCCCTTTCTGGAAGCAGCCCACTGCTTAGTCGACCGCACACCCAGGGCTCCGTGACGGCCATATGCTAGCATACTCCTGGGTAACAGATAGGTTATAACTGGGGTCAACTTTGAAAAGACTGTGAGAAATAAAATAACCCAGACACAAAAGCTCATATATTCACGGTCCCGTTTATGTAAAATATCCAGAAGAGGGCAATTCATAGAGACAGAAAGTAGAGCAGAGCTTCCCAGGATCTGCAGCAGTGGTTCTCAACCTTCCTAACGCTGTGACCCTTTAGTACACTTCCTCTTCCATCTCGTGGTGACTCCCCCAACCATAACACCATTCTCACTGCTACTTCATCACTGTCGTTTTGCTACTGTTATGAGTCTGGCAACCCCTGTGAAAGGGTCGTTAGACAGCTAAGAAGTTTCAACCCACAGGTTGGAAACCGCTGGCCTAGAGGGAAGAACTACTGTTCAATGGATATAGAACTTCTGTTTGAGAAAGATCTGGAAATAGCAGTGATGGTTGGATAAAAAGGTACTTAAAGTCAGCGAATTGGACATTAAAAAATGGTTAAAAGAATACATTTCATATTACATGTACTTCACCACCATCCTTGGCCTGAGACAACAAAGGAGAGCGCAGAGAAGTAGGCGAGAAAGCGCCCGCGGAGCTTCCCGAGGGCCTACCTGCACCACTCGCTCGTGGGTGGTGAGGACCGAGTCCAGGAACATTTTGTTGCCTTGGTCTTGCAGCCGCAGCACCTCCGTGGTTTTTGTGGGCATTGCATAGCTGTGGGAAGAAGAGTCTGCTGGAAGAGGGCTTCCTTAAGCCAGGAGCAGCAGCAATAGGCCACACCATTTGCAGCAGGGCAGCCCCTGGAGGCAACCATGAGTGCATGTGGTAACTCCAGGTATCAAAAGGAGACTAAACCCACTCTGAGTTTATCTACAACCAGGGGCCAATCCCAGATGTCTTACAGCTCCTCCAGAAGCTTTTAAACTCCCTGAGGAGAGAGACAAGACTGCTTTCTGCATCTCCAAGCAAGGCTAATAAATAATCCTAACAAAAATGTGATGACAGGTATTTGTGACTGCTGAAGCACAGCCAGCTCTACAAGAAGCAGGTTCATCGTTAGACGTGCTGCAGAGGCCAACGCTGGGTGCATCGTCTGCTCTGGAGGAGTAAGGGATGAAGCACAATTTGACCAGGACAACTGTATTGACATTTTGGATCAAATACATCTTTGTGGCTGGGGATAGAACTAACTGTTGTAGGGTGTTTAGCAGCGCCCCTCGCCTCCACCTGTGGGGGGCAAGCAGTCTTCTTCTCCTGAGGTGGTGATCACAATGTACTTTATGATCACCTGAGGGATAATGCTGTCAGGGTACTGCCCAAACACACCTGGAATACCAGTTAGTATGATGACAATTCGTCAAATGAATCCACCAACCACAAATGCTAAAGGTGAAGAAATTGAAGATTGTTACCAATTTCTTTGGTCTAATATTGATCAAATTTGCAATCAAGATGCACTGATAGTTAGTGGCGATTAGAATGCAAAAGAAGGAAACAAAGATGGGCTAGTGGTTGGAAAATATTCTGCAGGTAAAACCGACTAAGACAGGGGTTCTTTCTTCTTTATGCTACAGATAAGAGGTAGTCTGCAAGTATGACTGACTTTTTTTGGGGGGGGGTCATCACCGCTCTCTGGTGGTAGGAGTAGGAGGCCCAGCCCCACTGCTGGAATTGAACCTCCGTCCCAGTGGGCCACAGTCCCGCACACAACCACTATGCCACCGGGGCTCAGCCCTGACTGGGTTTTTTTTTACTTCTTTATACTACACATATATTTTTCACCACTGTTCCAGCAAGATTTCTTTAACTTGTTTATTCATTCATTCAATAAACATTACCAAAAGCCAGGTCAATGCCAGCCACTGTGGTGGGCACAGAACACGAGGAAGACTGACACAGTGGCTACACGGAGGGGCTTAGACATAAGCAGAGTCTCGAGGGTGGTGCAGCAGTGGGCGGAGTTTCATTCTGTTCTACACAGGGTTGATCTCACTGAAAACTCTCAACTACATGGTGGGCAAGACACAGTTTATGCTTTCAAAGAGCTCACTCAAAGTGTCCTGCAGACCACCCGGCTGAGAAGAACAAAGCCCACACGGAAGACGCTCACCGGCCTGTGTGATCAGGAGGTGTCGATGGGACCAGGCATCAGGCTTCTAAGACCCAGAACAAAATCATACCCAATGTGAATGCAGTGGGCAGGGAGGGCATGGAGTGGAGACCCAATGCCCATCTGTAGAGAACTGGGCATGCCCCCACAAAGGGGACACAGGGAACAGATGAGCTCGTCAGGGTGCAGTGTAGCACCGATGAAACACACACCTTTCCTCTAGT
>PVJH01028761.1:0-26891 GCA_004026705.1 Nesogale talazaci
TAATATACTGGATAAAATGTTCTTACACTAACTGTCTATCTTGAAGAAATACATTAGATTTCACAAGAAATCAATAATCACAAATCATATAAAGGAGGGGTAATTTGAAGAATAAGAAGAAAAAGAAAAACAGGAAATAATTATCAGTTTTCTCCTCTATACAATTTACTAAGAGCAAGTAAAAGAGAAATCCAGGAAATAGCTATAACCATATAGCTTCCAGTTCTTCAATTTTTAGTTTGGTAGTTTATGATTTCTTATTTAAAATGGTTTTATTTCTCAGATAAATTATTTCTCAGATAAAATCCAGATAAATTACTTCAATGTGGCCAGATCTTTTGGGTGATATACTTCTGAACTGCTAACAAGCAACTGATCTCACTGTATTTAAATGAATAATAGTCGTGTTGGTTAGCGCTCTTTTCCATGTTATTTTCCATGTTCAGAAAGGCTTGGTTGAATAGAAAATTCTGTGGTTTGATTACCTGTGTTGTTCAGTAGGATTATTCTATTTTTCCCAAGTGTTTTTCATAAACAAACAAAAACTATTATTAGTATTGTATTAAAGCATCTTTGGGGGATGCCTGGATTTCAAAAGAGTTAACATCTCCATAGCAACAGAGTTGACCAAGATATATTCACACCTGGTGTCTTTAAACCAGGCACTTCAGTTTTCTATCAGACTTTATTTGTTCCGTATTCAGATCTTTGTGATTGCCAAGCTACTGCACAGATATTTTAACATTTCCACAACATTTCACACCTGTATTTGATCAATGGTTTGCCTTATCCTTTTTGTGCATAGTCATAGTCCAAGAGAAAGGGGGCTTTCTTGTAGTAAACAGTTGTTTCAAGTGCTTTGGTTACAACCCAGTCAAGTTCAAGACTATTTATTTAATTATGTTAATTCAAGCTTTCGGTTCAGGTGTTTGCTTATGAAACCTTTTTATTATCTTTCAATAAACACATAACTGCAAAGTCATAAAAACATCACTCCTCCTATTGTTTTCATAGAAAATATTTCATTTCATTTATCTGCATATATAGTCTTCATTTTTAACCATGAATAATTACAGGAAGTTGATATCATCAGTGCATTTATATTTCTATATATAATACCTGTGTGAAGTAAATGCTAGTTGCTTAGACATAAGCTCACAGGGTTGTAATAAATTATTTGGGTAAGTATGTCTGTTTGTTAGATGGACAAAAGAATGAAAAGGACATTAATTTTTGTGTCTTAGGGTTTTTCTCTGTCCTATAGTGGAGAATAGAAAGAACTTGGTCATTGAGTAGATGAACTTTCTCAAATCTCTGTAAAAGTGAAATTCATTATTTTTTCTATTTCTTCCCTCCTGTGCTGCTTCTGCTTTCTCTCCTGCTATGACTGAGGAAACCCTCATAGTGGCCCCAATGCCAGCTACGTCGACCCTCTCCCCAGAAGAATGCACTACAGAGGACAGCACTGAAAATATAGGCTAGGGAGAGTAGCAGGTCTGCCCAGACCTCAAGGGAGCAAACTAAGAGGGAAGGGGAGAGAGAGAGAGAGAGAGAGAGAGAGAGAGAGAGAGAGAGAGAGAGAATGGACTGCATCCTGACCCATCAAGTCTTGAGGATGACATTCCTGCTCAGAGCCACCATTGCACAGAGAAGACCATTGAGTCAGCCCCACCATGAGACTTGACATCCCCTCACAAATTCATGGCACTAATTGGGACAGTACTGGAAACACCTCCCACTACACACACACACATACACACTCACCAGGGTAAAACACAAAGGGAGTGCAACCGAGCAACAAAGAGAACGTAGCAACAAAGTTTCCAAGAAATCCTAAAGACTGATGGGGGCGTGGGGCTGTCTGATGGCACCTCATGAGCCCCAATCAGAAAGCATTCTTGGGCTGACCCCCGGTGGCATAGTGGTTGAGTGCGGGACTGTGGCCCACTGACTTGGTGGTTCAAATCCAGCAGCTGCTCTCCAGGAGCAAGGCTGGACCTCCTACCTCCCACCAGAAGGCAGTGGTGCCAAAAAACAAAAACAGAAACAGAAAGCATTCTTAGGGGTCAGCAGACAGAAACACTTAGAGCTTTTATTTTGTTTGTTTTTAGCTTTATATAAGATAGGCAGAATAAGCAACCCCAAGGAGAAAGCAATGGGACCAATGATTCTGGTGGAAATAGGAGGAGCCTTGGGAGGGGGAGCCAACAAAACCCAGAAATATGGAAATAATGAGAGATGTAAAATCTATGATGAGAAGGGCATAGAATTCCTGATGGAAGGGGATCAAATGCAATGTAGCCAAGAGGAATTACTAGAAGCCAAATAAAGATCAAACAAGCCAATAGACAGTCCTTGAACTATTTACAGATTTTTCTTTTTGTCATTGTTTTTTATTGTTGTTTTGTTTTCTTCTCTCGCTTTGTTCTTTCTTGTTTTTGTGTATGTTATTATTTCTGCAGGTCTATCTAGATAACATAGGCTGAAAAAACAAACTGGAAGAGAAAACAATGGTTCTGACAGGACATAAGAGAGAGGGTGGTGGGGGAAATGAAGTGGTGTTAACAAACCCAGGGACAAGAGAACAACAAGTGATCCAAAATTGGTGGTGAAGAGGGTATAGGAGGACTGGTAGGGCTTGATCAAGGGTACTGTAACTCAGAGGGATTACTAAAACCCAAAGAAAGGCTGAGTATGATAGCAGGACAAGAGAAAAGTAAAAGGAAACAGAGGAAAGAACCAGGAGGCAAAAGCCATTTATAGAAGTCTAAATAAAGGCATGTACATATGAAAGTATATTTATGCATGGGGAAATAGATCTATGTGCATATATTTATAGGTTAAGTATTAAAGTAGCAGATGGGCACTGGGACTCCACTCAAGTACTCCCTCAATGCAAGAATATTTTGTTCTATTAAATTGGCATGCCATGATGCTCACCTTCCAGACATGATTGCTGAAGACTAAGTGTTGTATAAGCAAATGTCGTGAAAAAAGTTGATGGTACCCAGCTACCAAAAGATATAGCATCTGGAGTTTTAAAGATATGAAGATAAACAAGTGTCCATCTAGCTCAGAAGCAACCAAGCCCACTTGGAAGACGCCCTCCAGCCTGTGTGATCATGAGGTGTCCAAAGGATCAGCTATCAAATATCAAAGAATAAAAAATCAGATCATTGTGAATGAGGAGGAGTGTAGCTTGGGGACCCAAAGCCCATCTGTAGGCAACTGGACATTCTCTTACAGAAGTGTTGCCAGGAGGAGACAAGTCAGTTAGGGTGCAGTGTAGCAATGATGAAACATACAACTTTCTCCTGGTTCTTAAATGTTCCCCACCCCCCATTATTATGATCACAATTCTACCTTACAAAATTCTACCTTACAAATCTGGCTAGGCCAGAGAATTTACAATGATCCAGGTAGGAACTGGAAACACAGGGAATCCAGGACAGATGATCCTTTCAGGACCAGTGGTGAGAATGACGATACTGGGAGGGTGGAGTGAAGGTGGGTAAAAGGGGGAACTGGTTACAAGGATCTACATATAACTTCTTCTCTGGAGGTGAGACAACAGGAAAGTCAGTGAAGAGAGACCTTGAAAAGTATAAGATAGGATAAAATAATAATAGTTTCTAAATTATCAAGGATTCATGAGAGGGGGGAAGAAAGAGGGAGGGAAGAAATGAGGATCTGAAACCAAGGACTCAAGTAGAAAACAAATGCTTTGAGAATGCTCAAATGCTTTGAGAATGATGATGGCAACAAATTTTCAAATGTTCTTGACAATGGATGGATGTATGGAATATGATAAGAATTGTAGGACTCCCCAATAAAATGATTAGAAAATAAATAAAAATAAAGGTTAAATATGAAAGTGGGAAAGGAGGAAAATAAAAGGAAATAGAGGAAAGAATGAGAAGGCCAAAAGTATTTATGGAGACATAAATATAGGCATGTATGTATGTAAATATATTATTATATAATGATAGGGATATAGGCCTGTGTACATATATTTAAATGTTAAATATTAAAGTGGCAGATGACATTTGGCTTTCTTCAATGCAAGCACACTTTGTTCTAATAGCCTGGCATTCTGTGATGCTCAGCTTCCCAACACAATCACTGCAGACAAAATGGGTGCATAAGCTTCTATGGTGAGGAAATCTGTTGGTGCCCAGCTATTACAAGATATAACATCTGTGGTCTTAAGGGACTAAAGTTATACAAGCAACCATTTATCAGGAAAGCAAAAAAGCCCACACACTAGCCTATGTGATCATGAGGTATCAACAGGATCAGTTAACAGGCATCTGAAAACCCCAAACCATCATATCAGAGAACAAGGAGGATCAGAGTGGAGACCCAAAACCCATCTGTAGACAATTGGACATCCCCTCACAGAAGGGCCACAATAAAGGCACCTAGAGTACAGTATAACACCAACAATACACAACATTTCTCAAATTCTTGAATGTTTCCCGCCACCACCAATATCCTGACCCCAGTTCTATCTTACAAATCTAACTAGAATGAAGCTTGTACCCTGGTACAGATAAGAGCTCTGGACACATGGAATACAGGACAGATAAACTCCTCAGGAACAGTAATAAGAATAGCAGGAAGTAGGGAGAGAAAGGGAAAATCAATCACAATGATAAATGATTAACACCCCTAGGGGAGAAAACAACAGAAACTTGGGTGAAGGGAGACAGAGGATGGTGTAAGATATGACAACTATAATTTATCAAGGGTTCATGAGGGTGGGTGGGTGGGGCTGGGAGGGGGGAAAGAGGAGCTGATACCAAGGGCTCAAATAGAAAGAAAATATTTTGAAAATGATGAGAGCAACAATGTACAAATGTGCTGGGCGCAATTGACCAATGGATTATTATAAGTGCTGTAAGAGCCTCCAATAAAAGGACTATTAAATAAAGAAATAAAGTACTGGTGCCTGGTAAGTAGAAAGCATCTTGTCTACACTTGGTGGTGGTTCATTGTCTCAATGCCACCATCACATGGTGCTGGACTCCTTCAAAAAGGTCCGGCTGCCCAGTTTATAGCATGGGATGGAGGTGAAAGGAGCCTTCAGACAAGGATTAAATTTTTTTTTTAACGTTGATAAATTCACAGCCATAGAGTGAATTCTGACTCATAGAACTTCCCCCGTGGGCTTCCAAGACTCTAATTGTTTATAGTGTAAGAAAGACTGGTCTTTCTCCTGAGAAGCAGTTGGTGGTTTTGACCTGCTGACTTTGTGGGTAGCAGCCCTCAACAGTAACCTCCCTACCAAAAAAGCTATTGGTTATGTAGACTTGGGCTTTGTTGACTCCTTGTATGGGTATCTGCCAACAAGAATGAAGGGGTGGGGAGATATGGAAATGGCTTACAGTGCGTAAGTTCAAGAATGGTTTTCTCCTAACTCCATGTTTAAATTAAAACACACATAATAAGTTAAGGTAAAAATTCAGCCTTGAGCCCAGAATGAGGACAAACACTCATAAGGACGGGTGGTGTTTCTATGGCACTGCCTGGTTGGACATAATCCTGAGGTCTTTGTAAGGAGATGGTGACTGGTCTGCACCAACTGAGAAAAATCTGAAAAAGCCGACTTTTGTCATGCATTTGAAAACACACATACAGGGTAGCAATTAAATAATAAAATGCTAGCAAATCAAAATAGCTAATACTCTGCTTTTAGGCTGTAGATTTAGAAAAACCATAATTTGGGCAGAGAAGTGGACAGAACTTGACTTTATGGGGAGAAAATCTCTCCATAAAGCAGCGTCCTAGATGAATATCTTTATCCTGAAAGGCCCAAGTATAGGACAAAATTGTTATTGCATTAGGACCCCATTTTCCATGAACGTGGGAGTGTCCAACAAGAGTGCTCCCCAGTCTTGAAAGTCACCAGTTCTGGAGAGGCTGACTCAACCCCCTCTAGACTGAGGCCCCCCAAAGTCTTTGCAAGACACATAGTATAAGATTCCTTTATAGCTTAAAAAAAAAGCTTGACTTTAGATCTTCCCTTTCAAATACAATAATAAAACCTTGCCAACTTGCCATTATCTGGAAATTGCTTTCCAATAAATCACCTCCTTCTACCTACCCCAAGGAAAGAATGTTTTCTTACTATGAATCCTATTCCCAAATCTCTGTTAAAATCCAACACACGCTTCATGACCAATTTCGAATAGCCTCTCTTCTATAAAAAGCTTTTCTGAGTAGGAAATAATCTCCCTTCTGCAAACCTCTCAGGCTCCCATCTCGATAAATCATTGGTCCTTAATCTTGGTAGTACTGACATTTATAGCCATTTGTTAGAAGGGGGGTAGAGTACACTATAGGATGTTGCTAGTATCCGTGCTTTCTGCTCACCAGATGCCTATATCACTCTCTTGCCACCTCCAAAGGACAAACGAAAATATCTGCGTGCTTGGCAAATATCCTGGTGGGAGCAAGGTGGTTTCCCATTGAGAACCACTAATCTAGATGCAATCCCATATCTCTCACACTCTGATGCAATGTGTCATTCAAAAGTGAGAGGTAGAATTTAAATTGCAGGGTCAGGACATAGTGTTTGAAGAGTAAGTAGGAATTAGCCAGGTGAAAAGTTGGGAAAGGGCATTCCATCAAGAAGGGCAATCAAATGCAGAAGCTTCCCCGCAGGGAAGCCAAGGAGGTGGTTGTCCGTGAACAAGGAGCCGATGTGGAAGGTGCAGGTGGAGAAGGACTACAGACCTGGGGTTCGGAACTGCCTGAGAAATGGCAAGTGTTTGGAATCCCTTGGGTTCCATGGAGCATACAGACATACCCGGAGCTCACTTATCAGAGACGGCTTGGGGCCAAGTCGCTTTCTTTCCAGATGTTGTCTTAAGAGGGAGCCTTCACGGTCCACCGATCCATTCAATGAGAGGAAAGAGCCCAGAGACTTAAGACCATGTTCCAGAAAGCCCAAGTGAGGTTATCAACCAGCAAGCCGAAGAACTGTAGAGTCATCATTGTCGTTCCTTTAGTACTCATGCCCTTTGCCCCAAGAAATCGTAGACTCACTCTTGGTAAAGGAGACTTTTCACTAGCCAATGTAACAAAGTTGCCTTGGGATTGATATCACTTCACAGTGATTCCATGCCTGTCATTGTAGAACTATATTTCATAGGGTGTCTGTTTGCTTGCTGTTTGTTTTTATGGTTAATCCATTGGACTAATTGGTGGCATCTCTCTTCGATTTTCTCCACTCTTCTTTACTCTGGATGAGGTTGCTCCTTAGAGCCTTTAAAACCTAGGTTCTACCTGCCAGTCTCCTGGGCGTTTTCAACAGCTGATTTTGTAAAAGCAAATGACCAAGAGTTTCTTTTGAGACACGTCTCAGTAAATGCATCCCTCTACCCTTTCAGTGGACAGTCAAGCGTGTTAACCCTTTAACCCATTAACCACCCAGAAACACTCCGTAGTGTGAACTCTACATATCCATGTGTTTAGACTATTCTATTCTCTAGAAAATAAATACAGACTGTCCTGCTGAAAGATCAGAAGTACAAACAACGCAAAGTAATGTGTGTGTTTCAAGAGGAAAATTGCAAAGTGCTCTGCATTGGACAGGTCTTAAAGGCTAGGATCAAAATAGCCTCCATCACCCTGTATCCCGTGATGTTGCTTCTTTTGCTTTCCAGTGAAATGTGAGTCCAAAGTGGCTTGAAAAGGATCCAAAACTTAAAGGAAAAGATCGTGGAGTTTTTCCTTGAACTCTTTCTATAAAATAGATCTCTCAGATTTTAACATTAGTGCTTTGGAAACAGGAGTTGCTGGGTAATGCAAAAGATGAACACAAAATGTTGATGGTTTGAACCACCTCCCACCCAGAGGTGACTCCAAAGAAAGACTTGGTCATGTACATTTGAAAAATCAGCCACTGAAAATCTAATGAAGCACAGCTTGACTCTCGCACATATAAGATCTCCATGAGGCAAAGTTGACAGCAACTGGCTTGGTTTAACCTTGACTTTGGAAATCAGTTAAGACAACATGGAAGTAGTTGGACCTAGGTTGAAGCAGGATAGTGCTTTTAAGCCCATCTTCATGTTCTTAAGTGAGCTATTATGAACTCTTCTGGAAAATCAGGAGTGGGAATTCTCAAATAGACATCATAACCAAGGGAAGGGTTTATTAGAGTACAGATTCTCGATCCGTACCACCAGAATTTCTGAATCAGGAGATCAGGAATCAATTCTCAACAATGGACCTCAATACAAGTTTGAGATGAGGTTGATGCTGTGGGTTGGAGAGATTCATACTTTAAGACTCACTGCTCTATAGAGGGAAATGCTTCTCATTCTTTGGTATTTGGTTTGACCTTTGCAAACCCACTCACATATTCTGGAAGTGTCTTGTCTTGCCTCAAGTGAAAATTGTCTTTTCCTGGTTTCTTCTTAGTCCCTATCCTGACCCATCTCTTTTGGTCCTTTGGGTAATGCAAACAAATGAAGTCTTCATCAGTTTCCCCCAAAGAAAGCATCTCCAAAGCCACGGAGGCCTTCCTTGGTTTGTCCCGCTTTGACTCCACAGCTGTTGGGAAGGTTGGCTATTCACTCCCAACAGAGATTGTTGCTAAATCATCCTCTCATGCCCCAATCTAACACAATAAGTATGTGGTAGATCAAGCTGAACTTGCTAAAATCTGGTTCTTGAGAAAAGTCTGATGTTGGACCTGCCAGCTCAATAACATTTAGCTGATAGATGGAAGATGTTTTGTGTTCCACTGAGCAGCGAAGTAAAGCAACGTTTCTTTTCCACCAGTAATTATACTTCATTATGTGCATAGTTGTGCTTTTAGCCTGCTAGTTTCCCATATTTTAGCCATCGCTTAGAAAACACTTCCTTTGAAATGCAGTTTTATTCACTCAGGTGAATCAAATGGAGATTAGCAATCTGCTTGTGTGGCAGATGAGGAAGACCATCCATCATTTGTTGACCATACCCCTTTTTTCATATTGCCTTCTCCCTTACTCAAGTGATAGCTCCTTCCTCTCCATTTGAATGTTCTGTGTGTGTATTAGTTTTTTTTACTTGGTATTTGTCTACATTACAAATTGATATCCATGGTTCATGCTTTTCTGTCTTAATCCTGCATGTCTGTTTTAATTTGGATTCTTCTATATCTGAGGCGACATCTGAATGGTGTTGCCTTGGGTATTAATTTTACTTGGTTATCTGCTGCTGTTTGTTTTCTGTCCAAAGAACTTCCTTTGGTGTTTCTTGTCAGGTTGGCTTGACTTTTACAAAATTATTATTTAAAAAGTAAAAACAAAAATATATCATTAGTCAGTTTCATTGGGAGCTCTTACATCTCTTATCACAATCCATACATTCATCCATTGTGTCCAGCACATTTGCACTTATGCTGCCATCATCATTTCAAAACATTTTCTTTTGACTTTAGCCCTTGATATAGGCTCTTTATTTTTCCACCTCTGTCCCCTGCCTACCCTTCCTCATGAAGACCTCGATAAGCTATAGATTATTATTTTTATATTTTACATCATCCTCTGCAGTCCTTCACCCACTTTTCCATTTTTTGTCCCACTGGGAGGGGGTTGTATGTTGATGCCTGTGATCAGTTCCCCCTTTCTCACCCCATCTTCCCCTAATCTTCCTGATATTTCTATTCTCATTGTTTGTCCTGAGGAGTTTATCTATCCTGGATTCCCTATGTTGTGGATTCTTACTGTAGCAGTGTGCAGGTTCTGGTCTAATCTGCTTTGTAAGGTAGAATTGAGGTCATGATAGTGGGAGAAGCACTAAAGAACTAGAGAAGTACAAGTATGCTTGACACAATGGATATTTGTATGGATTTTGGTGAGTTCTACAAACCCCCGATAAAACTATAAAAAATAATTTTAAAAAAAGCTAGAGGAAAATTGTGTTTTTCATCATTGCACACTGACTGACTCTTCTCTTCTTTGTGACCCTTCTGTAAGGGGATGTCCAATTGTCTATAGAGAGACTTTCAGTTTCCAATCCATGGCCCCCACCACACACCATCCACATTGGGTATGATTTTATTCTGGGTCATAGATGCCTGATATCTGATCCCATCAACAACTCATGATCACACAGCTGGTGTCCTTTTCCTGTGTGGGCTTTGTTGCTTCTCAACTAAATGACTACTCATTTATCTTCAAGCCATTAAGACTCCAGACACTAAATCTTTTGATAGCCTGGCACCATCAGTTCTCTTCACCCCACTGGAGGTTGGCTTGATTTTTATAAGTTCCTTTAATTTCTGTTCATCTTGAAAAGCCCTACATCTGCATTGCATTTGAGGGGCAAAGCAAATGTTACCTAAGAGCATGATAAAGGGGATTTCTAAACTTTGTAGAAATATTCTGTTTTGCAATTAATTTTAATTGGCATATAATTCACATATCCTATAATTAAGTAGTTCATTATATTTGCAAAGGGATACTCAAGCATCACTGTAATCCCTTTTAGAACATTTTCTACTTCCTTGAGTTCATCGTCACTATAGATTTACCTCTCCTGGATTGAATCTACTGAGGAAGCCCACAGTGTCCAGCCAACAGGAAGAGTCATATCTAGAGTCTTCAAGGCTTGATTCCATTACCTTCTAATTCTGTTTGTCGGTGAACTTTTTCAAGTCCCCTCATAACACGAGACTTTTACCCGCATTGCTGCCTTCCAATGCTCAGATGTGTTAAGGTGACTTCTGGTCTGCACACAAAACCAGGAGAGTGAGCACCTGGCTGGAGGTTCACCCTGTGCTCATGCTGGAAGCACTGTCCTGAACACCCCCTCCTGCCCATGGAGGACAAACACCCGCCCAGGGAGGAATTTTAGGGAAACAAACTAGGATGTCAAAATGGAGATGAGAGTCTAGAAAAGGATGAGGTGTCACTCAAAACAAACATCATCTGCTCCACGATTTTGTCCAGAGATAGTTCCAAGGCAAACTGACTAGGCATTGAAAAATAAAAATAATTATAGAATGATTCCATTCACAGTATTTCATGAGTAGTGATGGCTGAGAAGCACTTAACGTTCTCATATAATAACTTATAGCAAGGCCTGGAGACTCAGTGATCAAGCACTCAGCTACTCACTAGAAGGTCAGTCCCTTGACCCTGGGTCAGTCCCTGACCCACCAGTTGCTGTGCAGGAGAAAGATGCAGAAGTCTGCTTTCAAAGAGAGGGACAGCCTTGGAACTCCCTCCACGGGCCCAGCAGGCAGCTCTACTCTGTCTTCTATGGGCACTGAGTCAGACAAATCCATTATCTCCCAACCATGAGAAACCCAGATCTAGATGCCGTTACGGACCTTGACTAGGTCACAGGTTACACATGGAGCAGGGATTTAGAACCAAGTGTCACTGTGCAAACGGTCCATATTTCCCACCTACTTTGCCCACTTGCCTCTAATGCAGAAGGCAGTCAACTGTGGTTCATGTGTCCTATGACTCTAGACGCCCAGGTGACTGTGCAGTAAAACTGAAAATGAAAAATAAAACCATCCTGCTTTCATTTACAAAAACTTCAAAGGATATAATTCAGATGTCAGTGACTTCACTTATTTGTAAAAATATACTTGTGGCTATAAAAATAGTTTTTTAATTGTGGTGAAGGACACATTTGACTCTTCTATCTCAGAAGTGTGTGAGCCCCTAAGTTAGAATAATAAACACAGACTTCTCCTGAAAGGCTCCAGGATGGTACAACGATGTAAAAGTTCTGGCATTCACTGCAGGTTTGACAGTTTGACTGCTCTTTGGGGAAAAGGCAGAGTTAACAGACCACAGCTGGAAAGCCCACAGAGCTGTGCACTCTGGGTCACACAGAGTCACAAGGAGCCCGTGTAATTACGTTTTAGTTCATTATATGCACAGTTGTTTCGGAGGGTGCACATTTCGCATACCCCAGTCCTGACTTGGAAAAATCTTTCTTTGAAATATTGCTTTCTTCACTTTCATTGCTTTCTTCAATGGAGAAGAGAAAACTGCTTGTCGCTAGCACCTAGCCTCAACAGCACCAGAAGTGAACAAACCCCATGGTTCTTCTCCTTCCAGAAGAAGTCAAAATAATATAAATCTCAACCCAATGGCACCTTCTGCTAAGTTCAAGGGCAGTGGTTCAAACTACCCAGCTGCTGGGGGTGGGGAGGACAAAGAGGCTGTCTGCTTTTGTAAAGAGTGACAGTCTGGAAAACCCTAGGGACAGACTACTGGCTCTGTCTTGTGTACTCCAGGGAATCAGAATCTACTCAACGACATTGCTTGGGTTGGGTTTTCCTAGCCACCATCAATGTGATCCATGCATTTGTTTTCTGAGGCAGCTTGCTTTGATTCTTGCTTTGCATCACTGAAAGAATACACGCCGTAGAAGCACTTTCGTAAATCCAGGTAACTTGTGGCGGTCATGTGCTTATGTTAATTTCATGATTGAGGTGTGGGGGTGGAGTCTAGCCTGTTAATCTGGAGATAGCCATTGAGCAGCCAATGTGGCCTCCATGTGGGTATAGCTTTCTCCTGAGACTTCTGGAAAATCTCGTGATATTTCCCTCATGGAGATGAGAAGCTATCTCCCAGTTGCTGGGAGTTTTTCTCAGAGATGACAAACTATGCACAAGACAAGATGGCAGCATCTGAGGAGCTGAAGGAGCCAGAGGAGAAGACACACGGCCTTACCCTGATGGAACCAGACCTCTGAAGCTGGAGAAGCCATGTGGAGATCCCTGCCAGTGCTGAGGTGCTATTGATGGACCCTGAGGCCTGGAAGCGAGGAACCATGGGGAGACCCCTGCCGGCCCTGGGACTCTGCATCCCATGGCCTGTAACTTCGTGAGTCAGAAGGAGCATATCAGGCATATGGGCTAACATTGGACTTAGGACTTTGAACTGGACTGGGTTGGGATGCTTTCTCTATGTTCCATTCCTCTTGTTTATAAACCATACTCTTAAATCCATATGTGTGTCTATGAATTTGTTTCTCTAGTCTACCTGGACTAACACATAACTTTTACTAAGGAAAGAAAAGTTACAGTCTCAAAAAGTACTTCCTATTTCTAGAAAGCATACAAGGCTGCCAGCGGAGGGGGGGGGAGGCGGAGGGAAGGCAGGGCCATGGGACCTCTCAACTGAAGATGGCATGAATTCTTTCAGTCCTGTGAGCAAGAATCGAGGTAAACCACCCCAGAAAGTGAACAAGTTCTATCAGTAATTCTGATTTCTCTGAGTAATACTGATTTCTCAGTAAAATACTCTCTCAATATTATTCTGTTTTCCCTCAATAATCCTAATTTCATGAAGAGAATGGTAGTCTTAATTTTGTTAGGATGTCTGCAACTCAAACAGTGGCTTCTGAGGAGATCTGGAGAACCAGTTAAATTCAAAGCAGAGAGAGCAGTTCAGAAAGTTATGGTGATTGTTTTTTGAACTCCAAGCTAGTAATCTTGATAGATGTTCTTGAAGGACAAGAGGTGACTATGGGGTTAGTTAGGAAGAAGCATGTGTGGTTTGATTTGTTTTAAACTGCATTGGTGAGAAAAAGGCCAGGAAAGTTGTTTTCAGATTTTTGTCCCTCTCTGGACAGTCAAAGCTCCTACTCATTCAAGGTTACCCAAAACTGTCCTTGGAAGACTTTTGTTGGGAAACACTATCAAATCCCCCCACTATCCTGATGTTGCCTCTTCAGTCTTCTTTATTTGTGACTCAAATTCAAAGGATAATGAGTTGAACCCCTCATGGACATCACTGCTTTGATTCAGCCTTATTTGTTTGTTTGTTTACTTGCTTGCTATTGATGAACCAACCGCCTTCATGAACTCCCACAAGAAATCCTGGAAGACCTTGTCTGTAGCCAGCCATGGCTCCCAGGCCTTCTGTAAACACATTTTGTTTGACATCAATAAACCATCGGCATAGTAGCAGCAGTTTTTCTTTACCCTCCTCCTTCCTTTTTATTCTGCCCAACCTCTGCCTGGCTATATAATGCTTTCTCAGGAGCTTCAATTATCTTATGACCTTTTGCTTGAGCCAATGTCAGGATTCATTGCCATTTTCTGAATACGTCCAAATGTTTGGTGTAAGGGTGAAGGAAGAACCAGAAATAGGTGGGGGGGGGGGGTGTGTGTGGAAGGAAATCACCCTTGGCTTAGGAATTCCCCGTAATCAGCAGATTGAATAGCTAAAATAGCCAACTGAGACCTCGCTTTGCCAAGTGTTTCCATTGAACTCAGACTTTATCAGAGACCCAAGAGGTGGTGGTTTTAATCTTAATTGATCTCACCCCATGAACTGGATATTGATGTCCAGTCATAGGAACCCTTTAGGACAGGGTAGAACTGCCCCTGTGGGTTCCATGATAAACCATAACTCTTTATGGGAGGGAACAGAAAGCTAGGTCTTTCTCACGCAGAGTGTTTGGTGGATTGGAACTGCTGACATTGATGATAGCATTCTCCCACCACATGATAGATAGATAGATAGATAGATAGGTAGATAGGTGATAAATAGATCAGTGATAGATGATAGATAGATAGATAGATGATAGATAGGTAGATAGGTAGATGATAAATAGATCGGTGATAGATAGATAGATGATAGATAGATAGATAGATAGATAGATAGATAGATAGATAGATAGATAGAGATAGATGATAGATAGATGAGGGAACTGAAGCACAGAGCAACAGATGATTAAGTAATTTACCTAGAGTCACATAATTAATAATTAGTTTCTAAATTCCAACGTTAGCATTTATATCTACTCCCATAAAGAATGACAGTCTCAAAAAAGACAGAGAGAGTTACAGTCTCAGAACACATGGACAGTTCTACCCTGTTCTACTATGAGAATTGACTCTGTGGCAATGAGGGGTTTTTTAGTTTGATGCTTACTTTTATCATATGCATCATATAAATACATATATATTCCTTGAAATATATAAATAATCCTTAAAATGCTTATAATTGGAGATGGTAAACTTTGCCTCATGTACTCTGACCAGTTCAGCGCCTGGAAGAGGACATGCTACTTTGAGGAAGAACCTTAATAACAAGGGCTGACACAGTGGCTAGAACAATGGGCTCGACACAGCAATTACGAAGAAGGTACAGAAAGAGGCAGTATTTCGAAGCATTCTTCATGGGAACTGACTGGACCTCACCTAACACCCACCTGTACTCTGTGGGGTGACAAGTATAAAATCCTTTCAGATACAGAATGAAGTCAAGCTCAGGAAAAAAAAAGAGATCAAATTGAAGATACAGTGAAGGAAATGTAAAGATTAAAATGTCACTGGAGAACAGAGTTTTCTCTCTCCCAGCTGGAAGTAAAATGGCTAAACATTAGGTCAGTATTCATGCATGCTAACAACTGTGAGCATGGCTCAAACACACCAATCATTGTGAAGACGGTACAGGAGCGGGCAGTGTTTCAACCTGTTAAACATAGCTTGGCTGCGTCATCATCAATATGTTGGCTCCTGACAAAAATAATGCAGGTGAGCTGAACAGTCACACATGCAATGTCAAGATGGAAGTCAGAAAGTGTGCAGTGAACAGAGCTATCCTATGAAGCAAGAAAGCTCAAGTAAAGCCAGCAGCGAGCGCCAATGCATTCCGACCTGAGATGGTGACACTGGCTCCGTTCGTTTAAGGACTGGAGAGATCCCAGAGTCTCCCTTTTGCCGGTGTTTCTGTGATGAAGTCAGTGCCTTCAGACCTTAAAATGCCTGTTTTGTTCTTCCATGCAAGGCCCAAGCCTGCATCTTTGCGGTACACCAAAGCATAAGGACCGCTCCCTTGCTTTCCCTGAGGGACTCTGGATGCTCGCCTGTGCCAAAGGAAGTAGAATCCTCAGCCAATGTAGTTGGCACCTGGGGCCAGCTCACTGTGACTTTGTAATTGATCACTACTGATTTACAGTTAATTGGCATCGCTAGAATTATCCATCTGCCAGATGTTTCTGAACAAGTTTTTTTTTTTTTTAAAGAACCTGAGATTCCTGAGGAAAACAAGAATTTAAAGAGAAGTGCATACTTGTTTCCCCTTACACATTTTTGGATTTCATTGTTGGATGAGGGACTCCTGGTTGCCCCTCAATGTCCATTCTCCTTGATCTTTGTTTTGTTTTTTAGAAATAAAATCCCCAGTTTTAGCTAGCCACTCAAACATGCAACACAATCAGTACTGTTCCCAACCTTCTCTATAGCGAAGTGGCTGCCTGCTGAGTGTCCGGTTACTGGGTGTTATCAAAGTGGTAGATGCAATTTCTGAAACACGTTCTTGAAGGGGAGAATCAAGACCTTTAATCCTCCTCCTTTCTGCAGCCTGACAGACACAATAACTGGAGCTCCTGCTGCTGCTGCGATCTCTGAATGGAAACCCTGACCTGAGGCTTCAGTGCACTGAGATAAAAGAGGAGAGGTCTCTGATGCCCATAAAATCACTTTCCAACCCTTTACTAGCAACCTGCTGGTGATCTTGTCTTGAGCACTGTGGCAGTCACCTAATGTAGTGTCAATTTGAGGATGAAGAGTGTCGGGGGAGAGTCTAGACTGTCAATCTGGAGATAGCCAAGGAGATTTCTGTGTGGGTCTGGTCTCCTGAGAATTCTGGGAAATGTGGTAATTCCTATTTGGAGGCAGAGACACTGTCTCTCTCGGTTCACTTCCTTAAAGACTTTTTACTGACAACACTGGCTTGGAGACTCTATACTGACAAGACTTACTTCCTGCAAGACATCCCTGAGGAGAAACCACTAGCTACCCTAGTGCCCTGAACCAGAGAAGCCATATGGATGCAACCAGATTTCTGAAGCGGGAGGAGCCACTTGGAGACCTATGGCAGTCCCTGTTCTGTGTCAATGCCAGCACTGGGAGTGTCGGGGTGGAGTACAGCCTGCCAATCTGGAGATAGCCAATGAGACCTCTGTGTGGACATGGCTTTCTCCTGAGAATTCTGGGAAGTCTCATGGTATTTCCCAATTGAAGGTGAGAGACTTGACTCAGTTTCTGGGAGATGCTCGACAGACAAGAAAGGTTGACAGAATAGATCCTGAGTCCTAGGAACTGGAGGAGCCGGAGGAGAAGCCACAAAGCTTACCCTGATGGATCCAGACCTCTGACATTAGAAAAGCCACAGAGAGACCCCTGCCAGCACTGAGATGCTTCTACGACCAATGGACATTGCTGATGGACCCTGAATCCTGGAAACGAGGAGCCATGGGGAGACCCTTGCCAGCTTCAGGATACTTCTACTGCTTTCTCAACATTCCATTCCTCTTTTATATAAATCTTACCCTTCCATCCATATGCATGTTTATGAATTTGTTTCTCTAGTCTACTGGGACTAACACAAGACCCCTGCTAGCACGGACATGTTTACAACGCCACTGGATCCAAAGGCATTCTACCCATTTGGCTTATGATCATCTTCCATTCGGTGTCATTGCATGTGTTTCACGAATCTGAGGAATACTATATAGACTTGTATGGCACAGATGGGCTAATAGCAGACATGTGGGCTTGAAATGGACTGGGTTGGAATGCTTTCTTAATGTACAATTACCTTTTCTATAAAACTCTCTTATATACATACGCATGCTTATGAATTTGTTTCTCTAGTTTACTTGAACTAACGCAAGCAGCTTATGACAGTTTTCAAGAGAAAACTTAGGAATAGGTCAGCTTATGAACCAGGACATCAACCCTTGAGTTTCCAAGCTTTGCACAGTGGCTAAACCAGCTTCTCTCAGACGCATAACACATGCCACAAGCCAAGCAGTCTTGTACCCAATTTATTCCAATGGGCATTCACAAATAGCAATGACAAGTTAAGAAAAAACAAGCAAGACCTTTCAGCAGGAGCAAGGGAGAGTTCTGCTCCTGTGCAGTGGTCAGAAACTCTCTCCTGTGGACTCTTGGCTGGATATTTATACAATCTTAGTGGGGAGTGTAGCCAGAGGTTTGACTGTGGGTGTTGGTGCAACCTCAAGTATGTAGTCCAAGAGCCTTGGGCTCTGCCATCTTGTTTTCATTCTGGCCTCTTGTCAGCCTTTTCATTGTCCTCGGTGACTCCATCTAGCATGCCCTATGCAGATCTGTAAAGATTGCAGGCAAGAGAGTCCAGTGGCCAATTCTACTCTGAGTACCATGGGCTTACTAGAAGTCTAAACTAACTTGACAGTGCCTAACGAAGATGGCACATCTTCTATCATTTCACTATTATTAGGCATCTTTGTCATTTAGCGCAGAACCTTATGTAACTGAATCAAGTGTCCTTGCGACACACTAAGTAGGAAGCAATCGTTTAGGGTGTTTAGCTCCATTTGTAAGATAAGCCCATGTATTCCACTTAGGGCTCCTGCAACCATAGCTGATATGGAAACGCCTGTTCTCTAGGGTGGCTATGAGGCAGAATCAACTGGATGACAGTGGGTAAATGGGTCTGCTTAAAGCACATCTGGAAAACCAAGGGTACACTGATGCCATTGCTAGAAAAGATGGGACGACTTGTACACATTGCATGTCTATTCCAACTTTGTGGTCTTCCTCTACATGTGTACTTTCTTTTGCACCACATGATAAAGGGTTTTTTTCAGCATTTACTTAGCCACTTATTAAACAAGAATTTCAGGACTACATAATACAATAGTTTCCTTGATTAGTGTTGGGAAATGTGGAGGGCTGAGATAGTTAAGGTTTATTGTGCCAACCTGGCCAATAAACACATGTGGGGTTAATTGAAGGGCGGAGAGATAAATGGCTTGGTGAGCCTCACCTTTCTAGTTCTCAGGTCTCTTGCTTTCTGATGGTCGGACCAAGGTCCAGCTGCCTTAGCCAGTTCCCTGCTTCAGCCGGCAAGGTTCACTTCCTGTGACATCCTTGAGGAGAATCCACGTGGACCTACCCTGATGCAGTCCTGGGTGCTGGAGCAGCCCTATGGAGACCCCTGCCAGCGCTGAGATGCTGACACGCTCACTGGTCCAGCTTTCCTCCTGCGGTCAGCATCATTGCATGTGTTTTGTGATACTAAAGAGTACTTTGTCAATTGGTGTCAGACATATGGGCAAATATTGGATGCAGGGGCTTGGGCAACACTGGGTGGGATGCTTTCTGAATGCACACTTACCCTTTGTATAAAACTCTCTCTTATACATCAAGTTTCTGTGGATTTGTTTCTCTAATGTATCCAGACTAACCCAGGGACCAAGCTTCTCACAAACAAATGGGTCCAAGGAGACAGTTGCCCAATTGAGGGGTCTCTATGGGTGTCTAATGGTCACCTGATTCCCTTCCAACCTCCTCTGAAGGCCTTCCGCAGACATGGGAGGGACAACCCCTTGTCCCGTGTCCCTGAACTAGCTACCTACGAGAGGGAAGCTTCCTATTTGTAAGTTGGAGATGTGTTCCACTCACATTCTCATAAATAAAACTCATTTCAGACAAGATGAAACATGCAAGGGCTCACCTTAGAAATTGCTTCAGGAACCAGGTCAGAGCAGAGAAAGAACTTAATGTATTCTCACAAGCATATATAATCTTGGGCACACAAGCCACAGTAAGCAAACATAACTGGAAGGGTTTGTACAAGAGGTGTAGACATAGCCTAAGGGGGAGGAGCTATGGTTATGCACCCAATAGCAAAGGAATGCACTAGAAGCCTACATATGATAGGAAGACACTTATTTAACAAGATGGGTGGACTCTAGTGTCAAGATGGCAGTCTATCCTTGGTCTTCTTTGAGCTCGCTTGACCTTAGTTGTCTTTGAATTTTTCTTCAGGAGTAGGCCTTATTCAGTGTAGGACAGACAATAGGGTCTGATGGCTTATGATAGCAGATAAACCTTATGCAGATAGCCTTCAAGTAGTTGATCTTCAAGAGTATAGTAAGTAGCCAAGTGTTTGCAAACAACACCTTAAATCTGGGATTACTATGGGAGGAGATTGAAGGAAATGACTTTATTTAAGAGAATGTGAGTGGAATACATCTCCAGTCCAGGAATGTGAAGGTTCCCTCTGTTAGGTAGCTAGATCAGAGACAAGGGACAGGAGGTCGTGCCTCCTATGGCTGTGAAGGCCCCTTAGAAGGAATGAGGTAACTATCAGACACCCACAAAGACCCCTGAACTGGACATGCTCCAATTCAGACCCTAAGTCAGGTGGGTGGTATACCTTGGGCAGCCCAGACTAGACCCTGGACTAGCCCATCACCCAGTTGGGCTTAGTTCAGTCAATGGGGTCAACCAATACCTTCAACCACGCCTCCCCGGTCGGAGATTTGAAATACCCAATGGTGGGAAGGTTGCTTTTTTTTCCCCCACGCTGTTCCTATGCCCGCTTGTGCCATGCCACATTCTGGCTTCGGTCCACAGGCCAGCGCGCTGTTCCCTGAGGTCGCTTTTATCCAGTAGTGAGTTTCTGCACAGTTGCCGTGCAGTGTGGCAATGTTCCGTGAAATAGCCTGATTCTTCTGAAACTGTAAAGCCTGAATTTTCTCCTGGCCTTCATAAAAACTGCTTCTTTCTCTTGGGAAGCCAAGAACTGAGGTATTACCCACTTGAAAAACCTCATGCCTCCCAGGGAGTCCTGGCCTCTCAGATGCCTTGTAAATGTAGAGTTTGTCCGAATACACACTCTTCCTGGTTCTCTTTCCCACAGAGAAACTTCCCTAATAAGACAGATTTCAATGTTATGAAAATAATCAGGAAAAGTATCATGAAGAATTGGCCCATCAGAGGAAAGAAAGGGAGGAAAGTGGGGGCAGTGTGAGGCTCTGTCTGTTTTGGGGGAAAACCAGAGCCCCCCCTCCCCCCCCCAACAACTCTTCACAGACAGTGTGCAATCCAAGAGCCACCTGGAGCTGGTCACTCCTAGAGATACTGATGTCGGTGTGAGAGGGGGAAATCCCCTGACCAACCAGACATGGTGCACATTTTAAAGTTCATCTCCTCTGCTAAATACAAGTATCATAGGAAATCAGAGTAAATGCAAGGCATAATGAAAGCAACAACAACAAAAAATAGTATTGCATGTGCATTTAAGATCATTTGTTTAATGGTAGGCTCAATGAAAAAGAGAAACTCCTACGAAACACAGAAAGTACAGTGGCAAAAGTCAGTATCGGATAACACCAACCTTAGGATGACACCACCTATAAACAATGTTTGTCCTGTAAGCAATGATTCTCTCAAACACTCCTACCCTGGCCTATGGGTCGGTATGAGTCGGCCTCGCTTTGTTTTGGGTTTGTGAGCCAGTGACTGGAGTCTTCTTCCTTGGGTGTCACAATTGATTAAGTCCTTGACATCAAGTTGAAAGGTGGGCAATTAAAACCCTCCTGGCATCTTAGAAGACAGGCCTGGTCTGAAAGGCCACACCCTTGAAGCCCTCAAGGGGTCGTACGACTTCACATGTAGGAGTCACTTGGCCACAACCCCCTTCAACAAACATCACCATAATGACCATCAAGGAGAAGCCAGGTGGCTTCCTGTCTCAGGCAGAAGGACACAAGGGTCCAAAAGATCAAGCATTTTTTGCACTGCATGCTAAGTTGTAAATTTTTAAAATGGAAATTCAAGATTGTGTGAATTTATTTGACAGTTTTTAAACTTGGAACAGTTTCTTGTGTACATCACCTGTTCCAATGGCATTTCAGTGTAGATAAATGGGCCTATTTGGAAAACAAAATGTTCAATCGAATAATTTTCAGTCCAACAGCAAATGTTGGAAACTATTCTCTTATAGGAGGGCATTGGAAAAATGACCATTGCGACCCTGCTTTAAGCTATTTTACAACTAAAGAACAAATGGGAACAAATGGATAGGTTCAGAAATATGCTTGTAAAAAGTCTTATGTGACAAAGCTTCTTGAATGACTAAAAAAAATCATTAATCTCATTCAAATTCAATGAAGACATTAGGGACATAATCTTATCTATGTATGGTTTTAATACTTGTTGAATGAGTCATTAAAACTGAGTGACCATTTATTTATTGAATTTGCTCAGTCCATGTTTGCATAGCACCTTTTAAAGTTCTTATTCGAGGCATGCATTTTAGGATCAATTGTTTGATGGTGGGAACAATTATTTTGAATTAAAGAGAGACTCCTACAAAACACAGAAAATGTGATACTGAACATCCGCATCAGATAGCACAAAATTTTCTATAACTGTTGACAATTGTAATGGTTTATTAAATTATACAATTATAAAGCTACAGAAAACCTATGAGACACCTTCCCATGCAAAATACCGACACCTGGGGTTGCGATGAAGCACTCTATGTTGCTAGACCATTCTTCCTTCTTTAAGTTGGTAGGGTGTTAGTGGGGCAGAGATGATTTTTAAATATTCAATCACTTCCCAGGCTGGGAACAATGCATCTACTGAGGACTAACTGCTTAAAATACAAATACCTTTAACAAGAGTCTTGTGCTTCAAAGAAAAATATGAAACATGGGTCCTCATAGTTACAGTATGAAACCAGAGAAATGTTCAAAACTTACAAGTAGCAGTTTGCCGTAGCTTGGAGATGAAGTGCATATAAAAACTATGCAGAATAATGTTGACAGTATCAGGGAGAAATGCAGGTACTTACAGATCAGCGTTTGCATTTGAAGTGTTTCTGAATGTATTCTGTTTTGAAGTGTATTAAGCCACCCTTCTCTTTTAATTATCTCTCCCTAAATGCACTTTTTAATTTTCAGATTTTCTTCATTTTTTTTGAAGTTCCGCAATCTTCCCTCATTTCTGAACCCCCTAATAAGCAGTACTCACCTCTAATGCTCTGTAGGTTTTTAATTCATTGTAGTCATGGATTATGTTGTCTGAGCGTTGGTGGTGATTCCTGTTGGTAAGGTACTGAAAGGAGCAGAGTATATGAGAACAGAGCTCACATCAGTGATGGGTAGAATAGCACATACATGTTCACGGACTAGCATACAGGTAAAAAAGTAAAACAAGACTCAAAGATCTCCTTGGCAGCAGAGTCGTTGGTCGTGATAAGGACAGGTGTCTATACGCTAGGGGTGAAAGCATTCCCAGCGATTATCCTGGATGAGTCAGTCAAGGTCAGTTGGAAATTTTCTTTTGCAAGTCCCTTGGAGGGATTGACTCATCGCCATATAGGAAGCCAGGGAACAATGGAGCAAGACACTTGAAAGGCTGGGAAGCCAAATATCGTGGCACAGTATGACAGGGAAATGAGAACCCCTTGGCTGGGCCTTGTTTAAGGAGATGGCTTTGAGCTGAGTTGAGAAGGACTGTGAGCTCAAAAAGATCCGGTGTCTTCCTCGATGCTGGCATCGTGCTCCCATGTTGTCTCCACAGCAGGCTTCTCCGTAGAGGAACTTTGGTTAGCCACAGGGGTGGGCTGGAAGCCAGGCTGGGATTCTGAGGTAGGAGATGGGGCAGATCCAGAGACGCAGATGATATGACTCAACTTTCCTTCTGAGTGAACGATGACGGTGGTACTGTTGTTGAGTAAGCCAAAGTGGACAAAATATAGGACCAGAGTTACCAGGGTGGTGGCAATCAGACAGGCCAACAGACACACCAGAAAGGTTTTCCAGAGTGACCACGGCTTTGCTGCAAGCTGCAAAGATATCAAAAAGTGAACATGTGAACATATTGCATAATAATGACATAGGGGATGTATTCTGATTCAACTAAGACTAACCTTTTACATTACATCTAAAAGCTGTTTCATTTGGGACATAAAATTCTATGGGACTCTTTCTCTCTCTTCCTTTTCCTCTTCCTTTCTTTCTCTTATGCTAAAGTGACCAGATTTCAACATTTGTAAAACAGGACACCATTGACCGGGAGCTGCGGGGTTGTAGAGGGGGTATATTCCCTTCCTGTTCTCCCGACATTCCCTAGCTTGTCATGCATTCCTTCTAAAAATAGGAGCTTTTAAAAAACACCGCTGGACATGGGAAAAATTGTTTGAAATCGGGACTATCCCGCCAAAAGCGGGACATCTGGCCACTTTATCTTACACACAAAAAGACACACTTCCAAACATCTCACCCACAGCCTGAGTATAAATAACCCTCTTATGGTTACCATGCTTATTAAAGTCTAAAATATTTCTTCTCAAATATCAAAAAAGTTGCCCCAGGAAGATATTGCATTACTTATCCCAGACACCATTTGTCTGCAGTTTATTGTATTGTAGTGGTTCATGTGTTGCTGTGATGCTGGAAACTATGCCCCCAGTGTTTCAAATATCAGTGGGGTCACCTATGGTGGACAGGTTTCCAGATTAGACAGATGAGGAAGATGAAACTAGAAGTCTGTGTACTTCTTTAAACCCGACCAGTGAAAACCTTAGAAGCAAGGATGGAAAGACAAGCTCATAGAATTTGGACTTGTTATTGGGAGGGACCAGTCCTTGGTAAGGGGCATCAGGCTTCACAAAGTTGAGGGTCAGTGAAAACGAGGAGTCTATCAATGGACTGACCCAGGGACCACACCGACGAGCTGAATCATGGCCCTGCCAGGGCAAAGAGCATAGGACTCTGTAAATAATCTGTCCTGTTGAACACGAATTCAAAGGAGTCTGAATTGATAGCAAGGCACCTAATCACCCCCACAATCAATATTTCAGGATAAATTAAATGATCTAGTCGCCCTGAATGAGTGAGTAAAAAAGTTAAATGATATTTGAGCGCCATACAGCTGGTCTTTTGGGGTGCTAGAAGATTCCAGCCCTTCTCCTTTGTTTTCCCTCCTCATGGTTTTCCTGTTATTTCCACATTACATATTGAGCTTTTATGATTAAATTTATCTAACTAGGAGCAACAAGAAGGAGGATTTAATTAAGCTAAGAAAAAACATGCATTCCAAAAAACTTAGCTCTGAATGATGCAGACATCTGTCCAAGATGTTGTCAGGATAGTGTAGCCTTGAGCTGTGGGAGAGGCTAGAGGTGTTGGATAGAGAAAGACACGTAGGGAAGAAGGGGTGTGACACAGATTAGAGTCCTGGAGAATCAGTATTGGTGTCAAGAAGTCCTATCTTAACGTAACAGTTTTCCAAAAGACTTATGAAGACTCCCACCTTCCCAGATCTCCCCCAAACCTACCAACTGTGGCTGGAAAGTCATGGGGTGCCATCGACATGTGCAGAGAGAGCGTTCTTTTGTAGAGTATGGATTGATGGGTAACTGCAGAGGAAGAAGAAAGAGAATAAGTAAATTGCTTTATATTCAGAGTTTTAAGGAAAACAAATGTTCCTTCTATGCAGGAACATGAGTATAAAGGAAATAAAAATATATGGGACTGCAACCATAATGCAGAAAAATCTGAAACCTGGAAATATCGTTTAATGACATAAGTTACTAGTACAGTTTTCACAATAGATGGCCAAAGGAAGAATATCCAATTTTCATCTCAGTAGATTTCCAAGGATGATAATAAAAGTTTCATCCTTCATTTCTGCCTCACTCTCCTGAAAATAATAATTTCTAAGTGTAATAATAAAATTTTATGTCAAAAAATGAGCAAGCACCATATTCAATGTTGATACCAGGAACTGACATCAAAGTTGAAAGTACAGCAATCTCACATAAGATCGTGATGAGGAGTATTTTCTACATGTTCTTCTCAGTACATATGAGTCATGGAAATGTGGAAGCAAAAGTATTGTTCTTATCTTTTTGTTTGTTTTATCTGCTTTATTTTTGTGCTATTGATATAATAATATACTGAAAGAAACCTAAATAACAACCAATATCGTTGAACAAATTAATAACTTATTAAATGTGCTATTTATAAAAATATGAACAACATGTATGGCATCAATTATATATTTCATATGTACTGATCTCAGTAGCCACAAAACATACAAATTCTGAGAAATAGACTTAGCAATAGCTACCTGGGACTTATCTGAAGAAGATCATCATGAACTTGTTGAAAAATAAAAAGATTAATTTTTTAAAAATGGCCTCGGGCTAAGCCCCGGTGGCATAGTGGTTGAGTGGAAGACTGCGGCCCACTAGCTTGGCAGTTCAAATCCAGCAGCAGCTCTCCAGGACCAAGGCTGGACCTCCCACTCCCACCAGATGGCAGTGGTGGCCCCACCTCAAAAAAAGGGAAAAAATGACCTCTTAAGAGAAGAGCCAGCAGTGAACCAGGCCATGGACTAAGCACCACAGTGATCTTGGATGTTGACCGTTTGGCAGCATGGTATAACCCAGGCCTTCCACTGAACTCTAGCCCCAATCCAAGAACAGGGCCTGGTTGAATACTCCCGTCATGAAAGGATCTTGAAGATAAGGTGCTCCAGCAAAGTAGGGGGAAGAAAGCAGATGATGATGGGCTTATGATGGGAAGCCTTAGAGGCTTATATTCAAACAAGCAGGCATCACAGTAAGTAGTCAAATAAGTCCACATGGAAGGACCACATCAGCCAGTGCAGTCTAATGGTGGCAATAACAAAATCCAGACAAGGTGAATGGAACTGTATCTGAGCTTAAATTGTGAACATACAATTGTAGAATGGTAGGGAGGACAGTGGGAGCCCCAAATCCATCTTCCAAGTATCTAGTCAAATTAAGCCACTGGAAGATTGCCTTTATCCACACACAAAGGACTGGACCAGCTTTCTATCAGATAGAGATTATATGAACTTGATTCTGCTGTATTGAACTTGATACTTGGTCAGTTGACTTTCATCTAGACCCCTGAACTTGTGCAAGCATAAGTATTTCTTGTATGTTCCATGACAATGCTTTCTCCTCTGACTTTTTAAATATCGATGGTGGTCTTTCCTTTCTTATATTGCATTTTCTTATTTGCATTTTTAGCTTTATATTGTTATCTTTTGCCTTATTAAAAAAGAAGAAGAATCTGTATCATACAAAGACATT
>PVJH01028762.1:0-26907 GCA_004026705.1 Nesogale talazaci
GAGTCCTGGCCCCTCCCGGTGGCACAGTGGTTATCCACAGGGCTGCTAACCACAAAGCCAGCAGTTTAGAACCACCAGAGCTTGGGTGTCAGAGGAAATCAGCCTCCAACATATGCATCACAGGTCCAGTAAGCGGAGTTGCACAGTGATAATTATGAATTATAGTAAAGTCATAACATGAGAAAAAATAAAGGAATCATATACATTTCATGGTAGCATGCTTACCTCAGCCCCATTCGGTGGTCAACATGGAGAGAGGGTTAGAGGTGGGAGGTGAGGACACGGGAAAAGGGAGGAGTGGGAGAGGAGAAGCAGCTGGGTGAGTCTAGGGCGGAAGAGCTCCTTTAGTCTGATTAAGCCTTAAATACCTTTTGGAGACACGCAAGCCCCCTAATTACAGGTAATGACATTACTGCTGAATCTGATTCCCTCTCCGTTCACCTGGTCAGCTGTGGGAGGAATGCAAGGTGATTCAATGAGGCAGGTTGTCCTTGGTGTTCTGAAGTGCAGTGTTCCTGGGCCCGGAGGGGGTGGGAGTGGGGTGTGTGTGTGTGTGTGTGTGTGTGTGTGTGTGTGTATGCACATGCATGCACGCAGGGGAGGAGTGGTTCCTCCAGTCCCTGTGGAATTCTAAGAGCTGCCAGCTGCAATCTAGTCCACAGGCCTAATTCCCGCCCAGAACTCACAAAAGCAGGTGTGGTCAAAAGGGGACCGCAATGAGCTAGGGAGAGTCCATGCTAGCTCCCCTTGACACCCATGGCCAAGAGTCAGGCCAAGACAGGGAGGATGGTAGTGGCTCACATTCAGCTCCCTCAGCAAAGGAGATGGGTGGGGAGCCGCAGAGTTGCTTAGGTTACCTACCTGCCGGCTCAGGACTGCAGGGCTAAGGCCTACCCTTGTCAAGGCCCTGGGCAGTGGGGACAGAGCCCTTCCCCCGCAGAGCAGTACCATCTGCCCCCATGGTTTGCTGGGATATGCTACGGGGCACCTGAAATGTAGACCAGTCCAATAGGTGGGGTGTGCCTAATAAGCCTGAATGAAACCCCCTAGAAGTTCATCTAGAGAGAAAGTGGGTGCTGGGCAGAGGGACAGAGAATGAGGGAGGTGGCGAGTCACAATTGGGGGCCAGGGATAAATTCACAATGAGGCTGCCGTGGCCTGCGGGCCCCTGGGCTACGGTACCAGCACCAACTCTTCAGCTACCTAAGTCTTTGGCTTCGGCCCTGGCTCAGGACAGGCTACTGCTGCTCACACCTGACTCCAGAGGGAACACATTCAGCCAGGATTTTCCCTGTTCCTGCTCCAGGCCTGTTTCCTGACTGTAATGGAGTCCAGGGTGTTAGAGCACCAGGTTAAGCATTGTCACTCAGGCCTCCTCCAGTACCTCTGAGCTAGGAGGTGTACGTGTGTACACACACACACACACACACACACACACACACCCCTTCCTGGACCTTGTAGTATCCATCACAAGCCACATCTGCTTGTCCCCCAGCACCTTCCCCTTCTTGCTGTGCGTGAAGTCGGTGTCCCAGGTGCTCAGTGCTTTTCTGTCCTGGTCCCAGGCGCCCTCCGTCTGGTAGGCAGAACTGCCCTCATCCCAGGAGAAGCCTGCAGGACAGGCAGAGACCCCAAGCTGGGTCCAGAGCTGGAACTCAGGGCTGTGCCTCGGGACCCCTCCCTCCCAGCCACCATGCCTTGCTCTGCCTTCCTCTCTGATCAACACTGACTGTCTAGCTTCTGTTGTGATTGCCGGGTGCCGGCCTCGAGTCTGACTCCATGAGCCGGAGGAGGAGACATTGCCTCTGGCGTCTTGGGGAGCTTTCACCCCTTTGCTCTGGGCTTCTGCTATCCAGGAGCACCCCAGGAAACTGTGTCCCCGATGCCCGCCCTCCTACCGCCTGAGAAGCTCAGACACCAGAGTGCTTGGCACGCTGGCCCTGGGGAAGGGCAAGCAGGTGGACAGACAGACAGGATTGGACCTACCAGGTGGGAATGTCCCCCAGTAGAAGGAATTCTCTTCTGGGGAGGCGCTCCTGCTGGCCCCCAGCCTGGGCAGCAGCAGTACATCCACCAAAGCAAGGGCGACCACCCAGAAAGGCTCCCGGGCGCCCGCCCTCCCCCACTGAGAAGAGCACACCCGCCAGTTGCAGTGCCAGACTCTGGGCTCCCGGGAAAGGCGGTGGGGAGGGAGGTGCTGGAGGGGACACTTTCCTGGGGCAGTGGCCACAGCTCGGCTGAGGCCCAGATGCCAAGTTCGGGCCCACCTGGACTCAGTATATTAAGCACTGAGTGAGGGCAAAGGTCTGTCGGGGGAGCCCGAGTAGGTCTGATGGGGAGGACACCCCGCCTGCCTCTCCCTATTCCCTGTCTAGCGTCGCTTTGGCCTAGGGCCACTCCATGCTGTTGGGCAGGTGAGCAGTCATGCCTACAAATGGGACAGGCACCCCACCCCTGCAAGATAGGCCCGAGAGTCCCCATTGCCCTCAGGCTCTGCACTCTGGATCAGCCTACCCAGGCTTGTCCTTGGTCCCAGACCACAGCACTACACTCACTGGCCCCCAGAGCTCCGGAGAAGGCTCCGCCTAGGTAAGCTCTGTGGTGGCTCTGAAGAACCCCACTCAGGGAAGTGCTCCCTTGCCTGGGGGACCCGGGGCACCTGAGGGCCATGAGACCAGCACCCCGCCCACCCCTCTGAAGTTCACGCTCAACCTCAGGTCCTTTCTCCCGCTGGGAAATTCTAGGTGAGTGGCATGGTGGGGACAGCACCCAGAGACACAAGCTATGTGGTGGCATCTGTCTGTCTTTGCCTCCCTGCTGCAAAAAAAAAAATCCACCTAGAAGGTCAGATGGGTTCTGATATACTCACTCGGGCATTACACCCCAGGAAAGCCCACAGGGAGTTCCACTCTGCCCCGCACCACTCCACAGCACAGGGCAGCACCAAGAGCCCTTGAGTCCTGCGGGCTGAAGTTTCTTTGTTACTGAGACTTTGAGAACCAGCTGACGAGCTTGGAGGACACTCCCGGCCAGTCCCTGAGCTTGAGAAGCGGTGGGGGTGGGGGGGAGGGCAAAAGGGGGTGAAGGGGGGGGCAGGCAAATGAAAACATACACAACCAAACTCACTGCCCTTGAGTCTCACTCTTCGCAACCCTGGAGGAGAGAGCAGAATGGCCCTGCGGGGATGGACAGCCCCGTCTCCTGCAGGCCCACTGGACAGTTTGTGATTAGCAGGTCAGCATGTAACCCACTAGGCCACCGGGGGCTGATGTCAGATTGACCTAGGAAATGCCAGCACTGAGCTCTGATCAACAAACCCTGGGTGGAAAGCCTGGGCAGGCCTAGGAGCAAGGTCCACCTCAGGCTGAGCAGAATCTCCGCTTTGGAACAGATGGCTTCATTGCCAGTGGCAGTATGCAGGCCGCTATGGGAATTTTTCATGCTTGAGCATGTGTGTGTACATGCATGCTCTACTTACAGGTCTGTGCTCTGCTTTAAAAAAATAAAAACAGGGCTGAGCCCCGGTGGCATAGTGGTTGCATGCAGGACTGCAGCCCACAGGGTTGGCAGTTCATATCCAGTAGCAGCTCTCCAGAAGCAAGGCTGGGCCTCCTACTCCCACCAGGGGGCAGTGATGCCCACAGAAACAAAACCAAAACAAAACATAAACTCATCACTGTCACTGAGTTAATGCTGATGCACAGTAACTCTGAGTAGGGGCTCTGAGCCTGTAAACATCGATGGGAATAGACAGCCTCATCTTTCTCCTGCAGAGAAGTGAGTGGGTTTAAACCATTGACCTAACAGCCCAACCTGTAGTTCCCAATGCCCTGCTAATCTATCCCAGACCTACTGAAATGGACGCAGTTTCACATTTCTGGATATGACAAGGTATTGCAATGTGAAATGTTCAATATAATTGTTTCTTTACTGGGAATAAAGATGTTATATACCAGTTTATAAAGATGTCTACCTTACCCCAAGCCGAAGTTGGAAATAACAACATAGCAGAGGAGGAAATCAGGGTAAGATGATACCATGAATGCACAGCTGGAACCCTGTGCTGACACTGGAGATGTCACCCCCAGCAGACATGGATTTCAGCTCTTGAAATCTTCAGGAATCTCCCCCCACCTTCAGAGTCCTTAGACAAGCTCCGTGGGTCACACGGCATTAGAAAGGAAACAGCACGCTAGCTGCTGCTGTGCCGATGGCAACTTCTGGTGAGCCTGTGTGTATCAGAGGAGTGTGCTCTGAAGGGTGTTCAATGACTGTGGTTTGTCTTGTTTCGTTTTCAAAAGCAGACCACCAGACTTTTCCTCCGAGGCATCTCTGGATGGACTCAAACAAGTAGTATTTCTGTTAGAGGTTCAGCAGGTTAACAATTTACATCACTGGAATACTTTGGTTTATTGTGCCAGCTAGGCCTCCATAGGAACCCGTGGGCAGAGTTTAATCGGGTCACAGCTTGAATGGGGGGCAACCGAGACACTTTCCAAGGCCGGCATCCCTACCTGGTGATTGGAGTCATGTGCTGCTGTTTGAGCTAGTTTTTTGCCTCAACCGTGTGCGGCACTACCTGTGGGCCAAGCCAACCTGTGGATCATGTCCCTAGAGCTTGAGGCTCCTTTGATGCGTCACCACACTGCTGGTTTGTACATTGCTTGAGCTGAAGACCAGTGGATCTTTTCAACCGTGTGTACAAAGCTTGAGTTCCAGATCCCATCAGGGCCTGCTTCCCTAACCTCCCAGATCTCCTGACTATTGAAACCCCACTCTGCTGTCTGCTACCTGCAGGGCAGACTCTGTCCGGTCTTGCCTGAGAACATAGTCTGCTTCCTATTTTCTTGACCTTGGACTGGCAGCCTACGTGAGTTTGAAGGACTTCCACTATATTAGCTGTTCTACACAAGTGAGCTGGACAGAGTCCACTGTACTGCTGTGTGGACTAATTAGCCGTTGTATTTCTTTTTGCTGTAAAAACCTATTTGTCTATAATCATAAATGTTCTGGTTTTGTTTCTCTAGAGAACCCTGCTTAACACAATCACCCAGGGAATGATTGCTTTTTGCTTTCATTTGTGGTTTTATTTAGCACAAATAAAACTCACAAATGAGCCATCTATTCATTTTCTTCGTTGTGCAGCCTGGGGTAGGGACTGGTGACTCTGATGGCCAGTTGGGCTGCTCTTTCTACGATGACTTTATGATTCTCGGAGGAAACGTTGTGAGCGATCTCTGCACACTAAGACTGGTTGCACATCAGCAGCACTGCCTGCTCCTTGACGGGGGGGCGGGGGGGGCCAGCACGTGCTTGCTCTGCCTGTTGCTCCGTCACCAATGTCGGCCACTGAGATCTGGCACTTGCATCTCCTCCACACCCTATTGTCAGTGACTCTGGGCTGGCGTCAGTTGTATTTCATCTTGACAGTGGTTGGATTGGTGCCAAATTAACTTCTCGGTCCTCTTTTTGACGATTTTAGGCTTTAGCAGGGATCTGAGGGCAGCCATGATGCCGGTCAGATATGGCTGCCTTCTCTGTAGACAGGGCCGAAGAAGCGAGTGAAATGACGTGGTAGTCTATATCTTTTTTTGTTTTTTTGGGGCATCACTGCTCTCCGGTGGTGGGAGTAGGAGGCCCAGCCCCACTGCTGGAATTGAACCTCCGTCCCAGTGGGTCGCAGTCCCGCGCACAACCACTACGCCACCGGGGCTCAGCCCAGTCTATCATCTTAACAGTAGGATGGCTCGACTAAGGTCTGAGCATTTTGCTACAAACAAATTTTACCTCAAAAAGAGCCATAAACAAATGTAAGTAATAGTCTGCACATTCAAGTGGCGGAGGATGCAGTGAGGTTCCCAGCTGACTGCATCCAGAAAGCATGACATAGGGGAATTGCTGAGTGGAGAGAGAGAGAGGGGTAGAGAGAGCAGCATGTGAGAAGGCAGGCATTGGAAAATATTACCCTTGAGTCATGGTGGCTGCTATATGGCTTCTGGTTCTTTCCGTTTGTCTGTAGGTTTGGACATTTCTATAATAAGATGTGGGGGTTCTGAAGGGCTTTTTACCCGGAGCGGTAAAAAGCTGGGCACTTTGGTCCCAGGGCCAGAGCTTCAGGAGCCCTCACAATCAGTCAGACTTCCAGCACGTTCTCATCAGGCAGTGACTTGGGCTCAAGGGTGTTGAGTGGGGTTACAGAGCCCACAGCATCCCAGGAAGTGGGCATCTCCCAGACAAATCTCACAGCAACCTCTGTTCTCAGGCTTCAGGTTGCTGAAACATTAGGCATCAGAAGACACCTTCCCTTTGGTACACTGTGCCTGTCTCAGAACATACTCTTAATGACAGAGCTTCGAGACTTACCTGAGGCTAGGTTTTCCAGAGAAGCATGCTTGTATAGGTATAGAAGGAGAAAGGGCATATGCTTACGTATGGATGGAGAGGAGAGAGGTTTATGCCAAAGAAATGTCTCACACTGCTGGAGAGGCAGATAAATTCCAAGTCCATGGGTCAGGGGAAAGGCATCTCCTGGTTGACGTGATTGCAAAGGCTGATTGACCCAAGCCCAGCACATCAGATTGCAGGCCTCTGGCTCCAGAGACGGTCAGCCAACTATAAGGGTTGACTGCTGACGGCTTCCAGGACTTGCCAGCTCAAGTCCAAAGACCTGGAGTCAGAGAATGAGCCACATGCAGGGTCCGGGCCCAGAAAAAAGCAAGCAAGCTTCCCCACGGTCTCTAGGTAGCTTAGAAGCAAACCACATGCTGCCTATGACTTGCATTTTCTTAGATGTCCTCATGGAAGGATTGCTGCATCTTAAGTGCCAAACCACTGAGCGCCTGGCCCAGCCAACTCTATCAAGCCTGAATAACTTGGTGGTTGTAATGGCAGAGGTCCATTATTTGCGTCATTTCTCTCTGCCAGGCACTGTGTTAAGCATTTACATTTAACATGGCATTCAATGTTCAAAATGCCCCTGTGAGAGCCGGCCCCACCCCACTCAGGACGAGTCCATTCTGGCTCGAAGCAACCCTGGGGGAGCAGGAAGGCCTGCACCGTGGGCATCTGAGACGGGCGTCTACTGGGGGCTGCAGGTCAGCTAGCAGTTCACACCGCCAGCCTTTCAGCAGTTGTAATCAGGTACTTAACCCTACACGAAGGTGACTAGACGGCCCACTTTTTAACAATTTAACAATGTCCCGCGGCATTTTAAAATTAAAATAAATATATTAAAATACTATTTTTGGACTGCGCCCCGGTGGCATAGTGGTTGTGCGCGGGACTGTGGCCCACTGGGATGGAAGTTCGATTCCAGCTCCACGGAGTAAAGGCTGGGCCTCCTTCTCCCACCATCTGAGGGCAGTGATGCCAAAATAAAATAAAATAAAATACTATTTTTGCATTCTATGAAATTTTCTTTGCTCCATATAGACCAAATTTTTAATCAAGGACATCCCACCCCCACCCCAGTGTTCTGCTTAAAACCTGGTCACCTTACCCTACACCACCCGGGCTCTTTCTGTGTCCCTAAGAAGCAGGTGCTCTGATCACCCTTGTTTATACCTGAAAACGGGGCTCAGAGAAGTTCAATGAGTATATGTTGTCACATGGCTGGTCTAATGTGTGAAAAGAAAGATTTTCCCCAGGTTACTTCCCCCAAATATATGCCAAACCTAAACTGCTTGCTACAGAGGCACATGATTGCACCTGGAGGTCAACTGAAGCAGGTCAGGAACTATCCTTAGGGTTACTGGCTCTCCACCCAATCAGAGCATAGATTGTCCTACCCAGGAGGTCCACTCACTTCTGATAAGCTTACCAGGAGAGGTTTCCTTGTAGGAGACAAGGAGACCCAATGCTTTAGGAATTAATCTTCCTAACAGCTCCAACAAGCAGAGGCCTTTGTGTGTCCACAAAGACAGAAACCACCACCTACAGTTAAAATAATGAGTCATGCCCCTGAAAGTTTCAGCTAAATTACCCCCCACCCAAGGGCAAGAGGTCAGGCCCCAACTATCAAGAATCTTAGATACGCCCATCTTGACTCCACTAACCTCCCTCTCCCATTACATCTACCCCTGGTTCGTCCCCCTCATGACTGCTTGACTTATGGGATAACCCCTCCTTACTTTATCTGTAACTATGGGGCTCAAATGTCCCCCCAAAAAAGGTTATTTAAGCTTGGTGAAATGTAGCTTCCGCTCTTGGCTTCTCTTCACACCGACCACCAGACGGAGCTGGGGTGCACATGCTACCATATGTGTCTGGCTCTTTCTTATTCTTGCCTTCCCTGGTGCTCTCTATAACTCTACTGTAATAAACAATGATTGTCGCTGTACAGCTGGGCCCCTCGAGCCTGTGACATATGCGTTGGACACTGGCCACCTCAGATACTAATGCTGAGGGAGATCAAGTTCATAACTGGCTCCAGCCACTCTTCTCATGCATCTTGCCTCGCTCCACACCAATCCCTCACGCCAACCTGACAACAGCTGCTTTACCGATCATTTCAAGACTTACCAATAATTGTATTGACCCTTTCTGATATGATCATTGAAGCCAAATGTGTGCCTAAGCAAACGTGGTAAAGAAAGCTGATGGAGGCCAGCTATCAAAAGATAAAGCGTCTGGGGTCTTAAAGACTTGAAGGTAAACAAGCAGCCATCTAGCTGAGAAACAACAAAGCCCACATGAAGAAGCACACCAGCCTGTGTGATCACGAGATGTCGAAGGGATCCGGTGTCAGGCATCAAAGAACTAAAAATGATATCATTGTGAATGATGGGGAGTGTGGAGTGGAGACCCAAAACCCATTTGTAGGCCACTGGACATCCCCTTACAGAAGGGTCTCAGGTAGGAGAATAGCCCATCAGGGTGCAGTATAGCAACACCGAAACAAGTTTCTTATCATTTTTAAATGTTTTCTCCACCCCACTATCACAATCCCAATTCTACCTGACAAAGTAATATGAGGGAGAGGTGGGCAGGGAGTGGGGAATGAGGAGCTGATACCAAGGACTCAAGTAAAAAGCAAATGTTTTGAGCATGATAATGGTAACAAATGTACAAATGTACTTGACATGGCGGATGTACATATGGATTGTGATAAGAGTTGTAAGAGCCCCCAATGAGACGACTTAAAGAAATAGCTGAGGGCTGAGCCCTGGTGGCATAAGTGGTTGAGTGCAGGACTGCGGCCTGCAGGCTTAGCGGTTCTAATCCAGCAGTGGCTCTCAGGAGCAGTGCTGGGTAGCGCCCACAACCACCAGAGGGCAGTGATGCCACAAACAAACAAAAAGAAATAGCTGAATTGACACATCATTCAAGGCCTTGAGGGCACGGCATGCTGATGGAGCCCAGCTTGGCCTGCAGAGTCATTCCTTCAGGGGAGCATGTGACTCTGAAGTAAAAGTGAAAAGAATTAAAAGCATTCAGATAATCGTGATTTCACTTGTTTGTTAAAGTATATTTATGGCTATTAAATAATTTTTAAATTGTCATGAGAAAAAAATTGCTGCGAGGGACAGGAAGGGCCCTCCCGTCTCCAGTTTGCCAACCCAGACAGGGGAGACGCTGGGAGGAGAAGCTCAATGATGGGAAAGGGTCCGTTCCCAGGGGCCACTGCTGCCTGAGTGTCCTCCGCAGCCCCAGGACATCCCGAACCCACTGCCTTCCAGTCCGCGCTGCTGCTCAGCGAGCTCAGTGGGCACGGAGGCCGAAGGCAGTCCTTCTCCTGAGGAATGGCTGTGGTTCGAACTGCTGACCGTGTAGATCGCAGCCATTGCCGCTGCTCCCCTCCAGGGGTCCGTCCCTGCTCTCTGTCCAATGAAGATCACTGCCATGCCTCTGTGGGATGCGTTCCTTGAGTACTTTTCACTATCCTCCGGAATGTACTCCTGTATGTGTGGTTTTGTACCAGAGCATGCACAAAGGCACCCTGGTGATGCTGTGGGTTAGGCATGAAGCAAATAGCTGAAGGGTCAGCGGTTCAAACCCACCAGTTGCTCTGCAGGAGAAAGACGAGGCTCTCTGCTCCCATTACAATCGGAGTCAGAAAAAGGAGCTTGGGTGGGGTGGTGGACGGCAAGTTGGGAGTCTAACGCTAAGGTCAGCAGTTCAAAACTGCTATCTGCTTCCCAGGATAAAGATGAAGTTTCTGCTCCCCACAGGGGCAGTTCTCCAGGCCTCATGGGTTCTGTGAGTCATAGCGGTTAACTATACTGACTTCTCTGTATAGAAGACTGCTGCTCTGACGTTAATGGGTGTTTTGCCAAATTATCTCTCACAGAGATCGTTGTTATAAAGAGTTCTCAGCCAGTTTCAGCTTGTAGCAACTCCTGTGACAGCGGAGAAGTGCCCCATGGAGTTTTCTAGACTATACTCTTATGGGAACGGCTCACCAAGAGCTGCTGGGTGAATCTGAACTGCTAAGCTTTTAGTTAGTAGCTGAGTGTTTAACTCTTGTGCCACCAAAGAGATGACATCATTCTTCTTACCCAAAGCAATGCTCAACTCTTCGGCACACTCTCAACGTCACTAGATCGGGGCGAGGAAATGTGGCTCACGATTGTGGAAGCCAAAAAGGCCTTCTGGCTGGGGTAGGGGTGCGTTTCAGTGGCAAGTGGGAGGTGTATGTGCTCCAGTCAGTCCCTGATAAAAATCATGAATTGTCCAGCACATCACCATTTGCAGACTATATTAAAGTGCATAATCAACCCTCTTGATTTAATTGAAGTGTGGATTTGCTTATTTTAGTACCTTTGATGGCCGAGGAAACCAAGACTTAATTGAGGCATTCATTCAAATGCTTGCCGGGCCCTGGGCATGTGACCCCTGTCTTGGGCGAATCCTTCAGCATACGGCTCAGGGTTGTAGAGGGGTAAGTTCTCAGGCCAGGGGTCACGTGTCACGCTGGAGGCTTCTCCTGGCACACAGCTGCAGGGGCCAGTAGAACAGGCTGGCAGCTCAAATGGCAGGCTCTGGCTTCAGAGGCAAATGATCCTGGCAGGTTGGCAGGGTGCTGAGAATCTACCACCAGGAGGCGGCACACAGCAGGGGAGGTCTGCAGGACCCAGCGCCAGCACAAAGTTCGCGAGCTTCCCACAGGTCACGAGTCGTGGAAGCAGATCTCGGCCCTGAGGAAACCTTAGGTCTCATCATGGGGGTTCCTGTAGCTTAAGTGCCAAATCTTGGAGAAGCCTGGTCCAGCCAAGGGGACACATAACCCTAATTACCAGAGACCTCAACTCTCAGCTCTTTCACGATACCAGCTTCCCCTCTTTCTGCATCTCTTGTCTCCTTGCCATCTCTTCATCACCAAATCCTCCTCTGAAAATGCTGTGGTCACGGTCCTCTGGCTCCAATACACCCAAGAATAGGTAGCAAGACTCCAGACTTGCCTGTCTTCCCCCCTCCCACCCCCTGGACTGGCCCATCACGTGAAGGTATCGTTTCTAATTGCTTGAACAGACTGGAAGGATGAAAGGTGGGAGCAGGACTCCTTCATAACCAACCCCTTGGCTCCAGGATCAAAAACAAGCTAACTCAATGGAGAGGAAATAATTGAACAGAATATATATATATATATATATATATATATATATATATATGGAAAAAATATGAGACAATTCATAAAAGTGCTTTCTCTCACCTGGTTTCCATTTAATTTTTAGTTGTGTGTATCCCCTGCCTTTAAAAAAAATCATTTTAGGGCTGAGCCCTGGTGGCGTAGTGATTGTGCGCGGGATTGCAGCCCACTGGGTTGGAGGTTCAAATCCAGCAGCAAGGCTGGGCTTCCTACTCCCACCACCGAGAACACTGATGCCCCCCCAAAAAAATAAAAATAAAAAAGCAAAAACAAAAAAATCATTTTATTACGAGCTCATACAACCCCCCTTCCCATGCCTTTTAATGGTGATAAAAAGATCTATGCACGGTGAGACATTTAGCTCTTCATCAACTTTGTGTGTATTGTTTGGTGACAGTGGCAGCAGTCATAATGTCATCCAAACAGCACCACTGTCCTTTTCCAAATGACTCTGCACTGTTGGCAGAAAGTCAGTGGCCCCGGAGCAATGATTCCTGCTCTCACCCCTTCCTCACGAGTTGATAGGAGTGGGTTCCAGAGGCCAGGTCGTTAAGGGAAACCTACATTATGGGGCAATGCGGGGTGACCACGGCAAACCACATTCCCTGACAACATGCAGGGAATCACGCCAGGCCAAGCTGACACACAACCTTAGCCATCCATCCGGGGCTGCTCTGTTCATGATGGACGGTATGTTGCTGATGAACAGACGCAGAGTGGGCTGTCAGGTACCGTGCTGTGTGAACCATTTTCATTGTGACCCTAGTCTAGCCTGTTTCAGGACTTGCTTTCTCTTTATGACTGAGAAACCGTCCCTGTTACCCCTGCTGTGGCAGACATTGGGTGGGTTGTCCCGGTCCCTTCCTGTGGATGCTGCCACAAGGAGCATGAGCTGACTGTGGACCGCAGGAAGCCTGCGGGCAGCTCTTCCGGGCCCATGTCTTGGAGTGGGACGGCTGGGTCATCCGGCCACGCTGTGCTCCCAGTGCAGAGAAGCCGACGAAGTCCCAGCAGGCTGATTTGCATTCCCATTAGCAACGGATGGTGTCGCGCTTGTCATTTTTCCTTGTGGCTTGTGTGTGTTCACACACGCATGTGATCATCCTGTGTGTGCAGTTTTGCATCTCGTGTCTGCATCTAACCAAGGACCCTAACAGCTCATATGCACTGGAGGGCAGACAGCCTGTAGGGGGCCTTCTGATGATCTCCACCTCCCTCCAACTCTGCACGGGATCCATGGACTGATTTCTAAAGAATAAATACTGTGAGAGAGATGGGATGTCCTAATTAGCAGAGATCGCCCCAAGAAGAAGGACACAGTGGGAGGGCTTGCTTTACCTGATTTTAGCACATATTATACAGTCACAGTGGTCAAAACCACAAGGTATTGGTATAATGACAGATACCCAGACCGATGGAAAAGAGCTGGAAACTCAGAAATAAAATCATCAGCATACAGACAAGTGATCTTTGATAAGGGCCCCAAAATATCAAATGGGGAGCAAATACCCTTTTCAACAAGTGGTGCTGTAAGAAATGATTATCTACCTGCAGAAAAATGAAGCAAGACCCTTGGCTCACTCCATGCACTAGAATAAACTCAAGATGGGTCACAGACCTCGAAATAAAGCCCCAAACTTTAGGGCTCTCAATGAGGGAATTGGGTCCAAGCTGAGAACTTTGGCACAGGGAATATATAGGCTATCAGAAATAGGGGAGGACACACAAACACAGAGGAAGTACAAATGACAAGTGGAATATACTGAAGCTAAAACACCCGTGTGCCTTGAAAGAATTTACCAAGAGAGTAATAAGAGAGCCCATAGACTGGGAAAGTAACTTTGGTAATGACACATCAGACAAAGGCCTTATTACTAAAATCTACAATACTCTACTAGCTTCCAAAAAGAAAAAAAAACAAAACCACTTTTCTACTGGGGAGGTGGGCAAAGGACCTGAACAGAAGTTTCACAGAGGCAGAAATCCTAATGGCCAATAGACATATAAGAAAATAAGAAAAATGCAAATTAAAACAACAATGAGATACTACCTAACACCTCAAAGATAGCCCAATTCAAAAAATCAGAAAGCAATAAGTGTTGGAGGGGTTGTGGGGAGATAGGAACCGTCATCCACATCTGGTGGACCTGTAGGTATGTACAGCCACGATGGAAATCAATTTGGCAATATCTAAGACAGATGGAAATTGAGCTGCCATATATACGACCCGGCAGAAACAAACCACGACCAGACATCTGTGCCCCAATATTCAGAGGGGCACAGTTCACAATTGCAAGGAGTTGGAAGCAGCCCAAATTTCCATCACCAGATGAACAGATTAAAAAGCTGTGGTAGAGGGCTGAGCTCCGGTGGCGCAGTGGTTGAGTGTGGGACTGCAGCCCTTTGGGTTGGCGGTTCAAATCCAGCAGTAGCTCTCCAGGAGCAAGGCGAGGTTTCCTACTCCCACCAGAGGGCAGTGATGGCCCCCCCCCAAAAAAAAAGCTGTGGTAGACGCCTCGCTTGCCCGCCAGACTCTCCTGGGCCATGTCTGCGTGCCCGCTCGTCTATCCGCACCCACCATGGCCACCATTCAGCAGCTCGTGGGGAAATGGTGCCTGGTAGACAGCGACAGCTCGGAGGAATGCATGAAGGAATAGGAGTGGGACTGGCTCTTTGAAAAATGGGTGCCACGGGCAAGCCTGACTGTGTCACCAGTTGTGATGGCAAAGCCCTCTCCGTGGAAACTGAGAGCACTTTGAAAACCACGTGGTTTTCTTGTAACTTGGGAGAAAAGTTTGAAGAAGCTGACGGCAGGAAAACTCAGACTGTCTGCAATTTTACAGATGGTGCTTTGATCCAACACCTGACTGGGCATGGGCGAGAGAGCACAATAACAAGAAAATTGGGAAGTGGGAAATAAGTGGTGGACTGTGTTATGAACAATGTCAGCTGTACTCTGGTCTATGAAAAAGTAGAATACAAATGCTATCAACACACGGACGAGAGTTAGCTGTGAGAAAGAACAAGCTCGGCTCCATGAGCAAATCTCCCTACTGCTTTTGTTGTTTTCGTCATTATACTCCATCACTTCAATCACACACAATTTGCATGCAACTATGTCAAAGTGTTGATTTGATTAGAATCAGCTCTTTGATTAATAAATCAATGTGTTTGTGCTAAAAAAAACAAACCCAAAACTGTGGTGCATATATACAATGGAGTACTACACATTGCTGAAAAACACTGTGGGAATTGCGCCCAACCTTACCACACCACACCTAGGCAAAACGCTAAGGGTATGCAAGAGAGCAGCAAGGGGACAGAGCAAGGACGTGCCCAGGGAGTACCAAAAATAGACTTTGGGTCCAGGGTATAGCACGCCATCAGACTCAGCCAGAAAACATTCCTAAAGGTCAACAGACCTTGATCTACTTACAGCTTTTTATCATTGGTTGGTTTTTTTTTTGGGGGGGGGGGCATCACTGCCCTCAGGTGGTGGGAGTAGGAGGCCCAGCCTTTGCTCCATGGAGCCGGAATTGAACCTCCATCCCAGTGGGCCGCAGTCCCGCGCACAACCACTACGCCACCGGGGCTCAGCCCTTATCGTTGGTTTTATTGTTGTTTTGTTGCTTTGTTTTGCTCTGTCTTGTTTTTGTTCATATTATTATCTCTACAGGTCTATCTACATAAGATAGACTGGATAAACAAGCTGGAGGAGAAAACAATGGGGCCAAAAGTTCGGGTGGGACATGGGAGAGGGGGAGGTGAAGGAAAGGAAGTGGTGTTAGCAAACGCAGGGACTACGGAACAAGTGATCCAACATTATGATGAGGAGGGTGTGGGAGGCCTGGTAGGGCTTGATCAAGGACAATGTAACCAAGAGAATTACTGAAACCCAATGAAGGCTGAGCATCATAGTGGGTAAGAGGAAAATGAAAGGAAATAGAGGAAAGAATTAGGAGGAAAGGACATTTATAGAGGTCTAAATACAGTCATGTACATATGTACATATATTTATATATGAGGATGGGGAAATAGATCTATGTGCATATATTTATAGCTTTAATATTAAGGTAACAGATAGACTTTGAACTTCCACTCTAGCACTCCTCAATGCAAGAATACTTTGTTCTATTAGACTGGTATTCCATGATGCTCACTTGCCTGACATGATTGCTGAAGACAAATGTGTCCATAAACAAATGTAGTGAAGAAAGATGATGGTTGGGGCTGAGCCCCGGTGGCGTTGTGCGCGGGACTGCGGCCCACTAGGATGGAGGTTCAATTCCAGCTCCACAGAGCAAAGGCTGGGCCTCCTACTCCCACCACCTGAGGGCAGTGATGCCAAAAAAAGAAAGAAAGAAAGATGATGGTGCCTGGCTGTCAAACGATATAACATCTGCGGTCTTAAAGACTTGAAGGAAAGCAAGTGACCATCTAGCTCAGAAACAACAAAGCCCACATGGAAGAAACACACTAGCCTGTGAGATCATGAGGTGTCGTTGGGATCAAGTGTCAGGCATGAAAGAATTAAAAAACACATTGTGCTGAACCCCGGTGACGTAGTGGTTGTATGTGGGACTGCGGCCCACAGGGTTGGCGGTTCAAATGCAGCAGCAGCTCTCCAGGAGCAAGGCTGGGCCTCCAACTCCCACCACAGGGCAGTGATGCCCCCCCCCCAAAAAAAAAAACATATCATTGTGAATGAGGTGAAGTACAGATTGGGGACCCAAAGTCCATTTGTAGGTAACAGGACTTCCCCTTACAAAAGTGTCATGGGGAGATGAACCAGCCAGGGTACAGTGTAGCAATGACGAAACAATCAACCTTCCTCTAGTTCTTTAATGCCTCCTTCCCCCTGCTATTATGATCCAAATTCTACCTTACAAATCTGGCTAGACCAGAGTATGTTCACTGGTACAGATAGGGTCTGGAAACACAGGGACTCCAGGACAGATGATCCTTTAAGATCAGTGGTGAGAGTGGTGATACCATGAGGGTTGAGGGATGATGGGGGAACCAATTATAAGGAAATACACATAAGCTCCTCCCTGAAGGATAGACAATGGAAAAGTGGGTGAAGGAGACGTTGGAAAGTGTAAGATATGACAAAATAATAATAATTTATAAGTTATCAAGGGTTCATGAGGGAAGGAGAAAAATGAGATGATACCAAGGGCTGAAATAGAAAGTAAATGTTTTGAGCATGATGATGGCAACAAATGTATAAATGTGCTTGACATGAAGTATGTATGTATGTATTATGATGTGCTCTATGAGCCCCCAATAAAATGATTTTTAAAAAAGAGAGATGGATGGGATGCCACATGTCCAAGGGGAGGTTACAAGAAGTCTGCATAGTCCATAGCCACCAGAGGCAGTGATGCCCCCCCAAAAGAAACAAAACAAAAACAAAACAAAAAAAGAAGTCTGCACAATCTCTGCGTTGCTGGCCTTTAGCGCCAAGGGAAGCCACCGCCATAGTGTCCGCTGCCCCAGGGAGGATGCCTCCAGCCCCTCAGGGTTGCTACCCTCCCAGGAAGGGCATGTGACCAAGTAGGACCACCAGGAGAGTCCTGTCCCCCGTTCTCATCCGTGTTGTTGGCATGTGCTGTTGGGTTGACGAGCCGGGCAGAGCAGATCTTCTGAGAGCGTCCAGGGCCCTCACCTCCGTGGGGCCGAGCTCCCTGAGAGCTGCTGGCCTCTCTGGAGCTGTGACTGCCCTCTGATTCGCCGCCCAGCGCTTAACGTCTGCGCACGCAGAATGCCTCGGCCATCAGCAGCTGTCGGCCAATGACCACATCTGTCACACGGGCCTGGCTCTGCCCAGGGCTTCTGCTGAGCTTCTGACCCGAGGCCCGCCTGCTGGCGGGAAGCCGCATGGTGTGCGGCAGAGCTGGGAGAGGGCACGATGTTCCGTAGAATTCCAGAACTTCTCAGGGCTGGCTTATCCTAGCCTCTCCCCATTTCATAGGAGAAGAAGTGAGGATGCACAGATGGCCCAGGTTTACTCAGGAACTACTGGCTTCTTAATTTCCCAGGGATGCCTTAGCTATGTCCTGCAAACTGAGGCCTGGAAGCAAAAGTCCAAGCCCTCGCTGTCTCTGGGGTTAGAGGCCAAATGAAGGCGGCAGGCTCCTCCTCAAGGCTCAGACGGAAGAGATCCTAGCTCCTGGATTGAAGAAGACACCACTCCCATCTCTGCCTCTGCCATCATGTGTTGTTCTTCTGCACACACACACACACACACACACACACACACACACTCCCTTTATCGAGACATTCGTCATTAGCTGTAGGGCCCACCATCTGCTCTCTAGGCCCCGCTCAGAGGCCAGGAGTCCTGGTTCAGGCTGCTTCCATCTCCCACCACCATGGCCAAGAAAACAGGAAGCATCTGAGTCACCCGCTGTCCCTCTGGGCTTTGGCTGTCTGGACCCGAGCTCTGGAGTCAGAGAGGGACACGGAAGGAAGAGGCTGGTCTCCCACAACCCAAGGCTGTCTGTGGGGCCCCAAGCAGCCTGTGATTCCAGGAACAGCCCTTTGCGCCTGAGGGAAAAGAAGGCGCCGTGCCTCCTGACCCGGAATCCTGGCATTGCTGTTGCTCCTCAGTGGCTTGCGCAGGGCTGCTGAGCCTCAATTTGGGGCATGTCTGAGAACTACCTAAGAAGCTTCGAACAATACCGGCGCCTGGGCCGCAAGCGTAGCGGTCCAGATCTAATTCTCCAGAGCTCCTCCAGGCATTCCACGGTGCAAGCAGACTTGTGCACCACCGGGTTAGCCGGCGGCTGCCGAGGACTCGGTCTCTTGTTTGACAGAAGGAGCCCTGACGCCCGCTTCCGCACGAGCTCAGTCTGCGCGTGAGACCTTGAACAGAAACACTTCGCCAGAGTCATGGCCGTGCGAGAGGAGCGGGAGCAAGCCCGCCGGCTGCCCCCTTGTGGCCATCCTTGCAGAGTACAAGGGGCACTTGCCCGTGGGCCAGCTCTTCCAATGGCTGGGCTTTCGTGCTTGTTATTGCTGCTCTTTGTCGGGGAGGGGGTGGGGATTGAAGGGGGAGTGTCATCACCAGGCCTTTCTTCGGAGGCACTTCTGGGAAGCCTGGAGATTGGGCCAGTGTTTCAATCCCCTGCAGCAGGAAGTTGGCCTACGTCATCTCCAAGAATAGAAAGCAGTTACTGCCCTGACATGTGGCGTCTCAGCAGATCTGTGCTCCATAGAAACTTTGTACCTTAGTTTTATTGGCATATACTTCAAGTATCTGTGTTAGTCCAGGTAGACTAGAGAAACAAATTCATAAACACGCATATGTATATAAGGGAAAGGTTTATATACAAGAGGAATGGAACATTGAGAAAGCATCCCAACTCAGTCCAGTCCAAGTCCATATGTCCAATATTAGCCCATATGTGTGATACCAATCCATTAGTCCTCTTCAGACTCACGAAGCACATGCAATGATGCCGGGACAATCACAAGCCAGCGGAAGCAGGGTCTTGTGTATCCAGTGGCGGTAGAAGCATCTCAGCACTGGCAGGAGTCTCCATGTGGATTTTCTGGCTTCAAATGTCTGGTTCCATCAGGGCAGGCTCATGTGGCTTCTCCTCCAGGATGGCTCACAGAGAATCAGCCTTGTGTCTTTCAGGGGACTGAGTCCATGGTCGCTCACCTCCATGGGGGGAAAATCATGAGATTTCCCAGAATTCTCAGAGAAAGCCATGCCCACGCAGAGTCTCATTGGCTATCTCCAGACTGACAGGCTAGCCTCCACCCCTCCACTCCAAATCGTGAAACTGACACGAGTACGGGACCACCACAGTATCACAACTCAATCATTCTATCATACTGACGAGTCGTGCAATCATTACAACTACGAATATCAGGACATTTTCTTCTTATACTTATTGTTGCTAGCTCCACACTTCCCCATCCTCCCTGCCACGCAAGTATGAACCCCGCTACGGCCTCTATAGACTCGCCTCTCCTGGATTTCATGCCCAGAAAGTCACAGAAAGCATGAATAAAGGGCAGGGATACCACAAAAAAACATAAATAGGAAGAAGACAAACAATGACGAGAAAAACCTCAATTGAAAAGAAAGCAGACCCTCCAAAAAACCCCAAGAAAAGACAGCAGAAAATATTAAAAATTAAATTGGGCCATAGGGAGATCAAATGATAAGATCACATTACATTTTAACCTAAGTGCACCTGCCATAGCCAACTGTACAGGGCTTCCCCCCATCGCAAGGCTGTTCCCCTGGGCTGTGCTCAGAGGGATTCCCCAGGGCCTTACTCCACGTGTGGACTCTGCAAACAGATTTGGGGGTTCCACTGTCATCCATAGCTTTCTGCAAACCAAGTTTTCAAAATGTAAGCTCCGATATCATTCCCTCCTTCATATTTGGATCTCATTATTCATAATCCTTGGATCACACACACTGGGTTTTCAGATGCTGGTATTCTGGAAGGGGATGTTCAGGTTAGCAAACCTGGCTAGCAGTCCGGCATGTTACGGTGCCATATTTTCGGACCATAAGATGCACTCTTTGGGGGGAAAACAAGGATGCAACTTCTGGCCTGAAGGTGTGGTACTCCAGAACATGTTAGTGTACTGGTACTATTTGGTTCCAGATATCTTTTTCTTGCTTTCCTGCTCTAAAAAACTGGGTGTATCTTATGGTCAGGTGTGTCTTATGCCCCAAAATACGGTAACTTTTGCATCATCCAAGGACTCCACCAAGAGTAGAAGTCCTCTTCCATTCTTTCTTTGTGTCCCCTTATTCATTTTTATTGTAGCTATCTTTTTCAGCAGCTTTGTAACATTTCAGTGTTCCTCCTTGATTTTTTTATCTTATATTTACCCATGACCAAACTCAATGCTGTCGAGTCCATTCTAAGCCATTGCCATGCCAGAGGAGAGGGTAGACTGCCTCTTTGGGCTTCTGAAACTGAGATTGTAGCTCTCTTTTTCTCTGTCCCCCCCCACACTGTTTCCTTTATTTTGCTTTTGTTATTCCACTTTTTTGTATACATTTGCATGGTAGGCAAACTCACAACTCATCACTTTCTCAAGGGGATATGGTAGCAAGAATAGTCAGGCATGACTCCTGCTTAAATGAGAGTGTGGACATGGCTCCTCCTACTCTCACTAGATACTGGTCCAGCCCCCTTTACACCCACTTTTTTTTTTAAATTGGGGTTTGTATAACTCATCACAATCCATCCATCCATCCATTGTGTCAAGCACATGTGTACATTTGTTGCCATCATCATTCTCAAAACATTTGCTTTCTACTTGAGCCCTTGGTATCCTCATGTTCCTCCTCCCTCCCTGCCCCCTTCCTCATGAACCCTTTAAATTTATAAATTATTATTATTATTTTGTCATGTTTTACACTGTCCAATGTCTCCCTTTGCCCACTTTTCTGTTGTCTATCACCCTAGGAGGGGGGCTATATGTAGATTCTTGTAATCAGTTCCCCCTTTCTACACCATCTTTCCTCCACTCTTCACACAGGCTGGTGTGCTTCTTCATGTGGGCTTTGTTGCCTCTGAGCTAGATGGCCACTAGTTTACCTTCAAGCTGTTAAGACCCCAGACACTTTATCTTTTGATAGCCAGGCACCATCATCTTTCTTCACCACATTTGCTTATGCACACGTTTGTCTTCAGCGGTTGATTGTGTTGTCCTTTCCACCCACTTTGCAAGGCATTTGTGTTGTGCGTCTTGACCTTGTGTTGCCCGGAACCCTCACTTTCATGGGGGAGTGAGAGCCAAGGGAATACTCTGTGTGTGGTGGTGATTCTCTTATCTCCTTCCCTCCAGTCTGATCTGGCTCACAGAGACCGCACCTGGTGTGTCAACAGTAGAACTAGGCCCCATGGGACTGAGGGTCTGCCATGGGTTGCCAGGCCTTTCATCTGTTCCACTTCTCAGAGGGGCTGAACTGCCAACCCTCTGGGGAATAGTCACTCACTGTGATACAGCGGGTTGGGGGGGGGGAGGGGAGGGCTGACTCTGATTCAGGGGGTGGTACTATGAGTTGGTAGAGGGAGGAGGCTGTCTATTGCCTTAAAGAGGCGACTGTCTCTTTATAGTAGTGTTCCTCAACCTGTGGGTCACAGAGGTTGCCCAATTCTTAACAGTGGCAAAATTAGTTTTGAAGTAGCAACAAAAATAATTTTATGTTGGGGGGTTCACTGTATTAAAGGGTCACGGCATGAGAATGACTGCTTTACAGAAATAGAAAATCTGTCTTTCTCCTGCCAAGAGGCTATTGAATCTGAACTGCTGGCATTGCAGCCAGTGGCATAGCCTCCACACCCTTGGAACTCCATTCTAGTATTCTTCTTTTTTTTTCTTTTAAATTGAGAATATTGATTTCTAGCAAAATAGAAATACTCATATACCAGAGGAGGCAGCCTCTGATATTTACATCATGAGTTTTATAGGTGCAGCTGTACGGTGAGAGTTATTATTGATTATGGTGTTGCACTTAGCCGTGACAAGAACAACTGAGAAACCAGAGAATTCAAAAAGCAAAGCTTATTGAAGGAAAGAAAAAAGGAAAAAGAAAAGAAAATTCCTGTGCAGGGGTCAGCAGCGTTTGATTCGGTTAGCTGAGTGACCCGTTTCTATTTCAACTTAGACTTTTATAGGGGGCTGTGTTACCTGGGATGTGCAGCCAAGCAGCAAGTGAGTTTCAGAAGCGAAACAATTTCAGTCAGCTGAAATTGTGACATCATCTCAGGACGCGAGGGGGTGAGGCAGGGGTACTGTGTGGAGAAGGGACAAGATGTGGTAATTGTCCCTCTCAGAACATTCTGAGAGTCGTGACAAGTTCATCTAAAGGACAAGTGGCCTGGTGAATAGTTCATTTAAAATGGCAGTTAAGGACTGAGCCCTGGTGGCGTAAGTGGTTGAGTGCGGAACTGCAGCCTGCAGGCTTGGCGGTTCAAATCCAGCGGCAGCTGGGTAGTGCCCACGACCACCAGAGGCAGTGATGCCCACAGGAAAAAAAAAAAAGGCAGTTAAATTCAAAATGGCGGTGCTCTCATCAGCTAGGCTAGCTACCACAGTGGTAAAGTTATAGAGAGCATGAGAGAGAGAGAAGTAATAATAATCAGACATGGGCTGAGCCCTGGTTGGCGTAAGTGGTTGAGTGCGGGACTGCGGCCAGCGGGCTTGGTGGTTCAAATCCAGCGGAGGCTCTCAGGAGCAGCACTGGGTGGCTCCCACGACCAGAGGGCAGTATGCCCCCCCCAAAGAAGAGTCAGACACATATCATGGTAGCATGCTCACCCCAGCTCCGTCTGGTGGTCGGTGTGGAGAGAGGGTAAGGGGGGGGAGGAGTGGACAGAGAGTCAGAGCGTTTCAGCATCCCCGAGATTTCTATTTGACCAAACTTAAATAACCTTTTTTGGGGGACATTGAGCCCCATAGTTACAGATAAAGACACGTCATAAGGAGGGGTTATCCCATAAGTCAGTCATGAGGGGGACGAACCAGGCGTAGATGTAATGGGAGGAAGGTGACTGGAGTCAAGATGGGCGTATCTAAGATTCTTGATAGTTGGGGCCTGACCTCTTGTCCTTGGGTGGGGGTGAAGTTAACTAAAGCTTTCAGGGGCGTGACCCATTATATTAACTGTAGGTGGTGGTTTCTATCTTTGTGGACACACGAAGGCCTCTAATTGTTGGAGCCATTAGGAAGATTAATTCCTAAAGCACTGAGTCTCCTTGTCTCCTACAAGGAAAACCTCTCCTGGTAAGCTTATCAGAAGTGAGTGGGCCTCCTTCGTGGGGGACAATCTATGCTCTGATTTTAAGGATACTTCCTGACCTGCCTCAGTTGCAATCATCTGCCTCTGTAGCAAGCAGCTTAGGTTTGGCATAATATTTGGGGAGAAATCTTTGTGTTTTCCACAGTCATATTTGCTTTTTCTGAATAAAAAAGTTCCAAACCAACAATATCAGTATGGAGCCCTGGTGGCACAATGGTCGTGTGCGGGACTGCGGGCTACAGGGTTGATGGTTCAAATCCAGCAGCAGCTCTCCAGGAGCAAGGGTGGGCCTCCTACTCCCACCAGGGCAGCGATGTGGAGAAACAATATCAGTATGAACAATACAAAATGGCTCTCAGGTCACCTGAGACCTGTGGCCGTGGGTCCCTGGGGGCAGCGCCTCCCCCTAAGGAAGCAACCTGCTGCTGTCACTGCTGCTGGAGTCTGTTTCTGAACCAGACCTGCCGTGTAGGACCGAGTGGAGTGGTCTCGGTGGGCTTCTGAGATGGGCTTGCTATGGCAGTAAAAACCTCCTCTTTCTCCCTCACAGAGCTGGTGGGCCTAAGGACTGACCGCGTGGCAAGCCCCTGTGTCCAGCCGGGTTGACAGAGAAGCAACAAATCCAGTGGCACTCCTCGACGTGTCGCACCAAGCCAAACTCACTGCTTCGAGCTCACATAGACTCGGCCTTTGTCCATCCTGCTGCTGGCCAGCCCAGAGCGGCACGGCCCTGCCATGTGTCCGTGACCTGGGGGCTGCTTGACTGGGATCTTCGTGCAGTCTGCAGGTCTGCCTGGGGCTGTGTGGGTCTGGAGAGGGACCTGTGCGCTCACTAGTATCAGACTGAGGAGCTTGAGTTGGATTGGACAGGGATGTTTTCTTGATATAAAATTATCTCTTACTGTGGCCTACTGGGATGGAGGTTCGATTCCAGCTTCATGGAGCAAAGGCTGGGCCTCCTACTCCCACCCCCTGAGGGCAGTGATGCCAAAAAAAAAAAAAAAATTACTTCTTGATTGAGAGTTGCTCCTTGATTTCAAGCTCTTTCTGACACAATGAAGGAGCTCAGGTGGTGGAGTGGTCACACACTGGACTTCGATCTGCATGTTTAAAACCACCAGCAACTCTGAAGAAGAAAAACTGGGCTTTCTACTCCTGTAAAACAGTTCCGTCTCAGAACCCGACTGGGTGGTCAGCAAGTAGAGGGAAAGGCAGAGAGAAAGGGGGGCTTCCAAGGCCCTTCTTATGAGAAGGCCATGCCACGATGAACCACCACCACTTCTACACATCTTCAAGATGACATTGACCATTTTCTCTCACAGTAGCCCAAACTGTACTGCACTAAGTCACCAGAACTTCTTTTCAAGTCACAGTGACCCCACATGACGGAGTGGATCTGTCCCAGAGACCTCTAGGCTTCCATCTTTTCAGAGCAGGTCACCAGCTCTTTCTTCCCTGCAGTAGCTGGAAGAGACCTATATTTGTCCCCATACTGAAGAACGGAGACACAACAGAATTCAGAAATCATCAGACAAGACCATGAACGCAAGTACAATTTTGCTGAAGATCATTCAAAACAGTCACAGTAGTACGCCAACAAGAAACAGTCAGAAATTCAAGCCAGATGTGGAACCAAGGATATTATTGCTGGTGCCAAATGGATCTTGGCTCAAAGCAAAAAATGCCAGAAAGAAGTTTACTTCTCTTTCTTTGACAATGTGGATCATAACAAACTACGGATAGCATTGAGAAGAACGGGAATTCCAGACTCCTTCATTATGCTTCTGTGAAGCCTGTACATGGGACAAGGGACAGTCATTGGAATGGAGAAGGGGATACTGCATGGTTTAAAATCAAGAAAAGAGTGTGTCACGATTGTAGCTTTTCACTGTACTTAATTTGCATGCTGAGCAGACAGTAGAAGAAAGTAGACTCCTTGAAGATGGGGGCATCCGGACTGGAGGAAGTCTTATCGCCAGCCTGCGGAAAGCAGAGGACAGGGCCTTGCTGAAAGTCTGGAGGACGGGGCACCCTTGCTGGTAAGACTCTGGGACCCAATGTTCAAAAAACCCCGAATTCTCACAATGGGAACAATAGATACCATCATGACCGGCAGAGACGAGATTGAAGTTGTCCTGAATTTCATCCCCCCCCCACGCCCCCGCCCCGCCCCGCGACACACAGAACCCCCAAAAAGAATTTCAGCTTGCTAGGATCCACAATCAATGCTCATGGGAGCAGCAGTCAGATGATCCTGCGACAGCTGGTGTTAAGTAAATCTGCCGCACAAGACTTCTCTAAAGTGCTGAAGAACCGAATGTCCTTTCCAAGACCAAGATGGGCCTGACCCAAATGACGCCGTTGTTAGAGCTCGGTGCGTGTGAATGGTGGCCGCCGAGGCTGGGAGGTGGAGTCCGGTCGGTCGTTGCTTTGCTGTGAGGCGCACTGAAAGCAGCACGCCGCAGACGAGGAGACGTGCGCCCAGTGCTCCGGGCAGCGAGCCCCTGAGAAGGCATCGTCAAGCCGGCCAAGCTGAAGGCTGTGGGAGCAGGGGAAGACCTGGACTCGCTGGACTGGCACAGGCATCGTGAGGGGGAGTCAGGCTGACTTGAAGGAGCACATTTGTATGTGGCTGGCGTGGGGTGGGGGGCGCGGTCACGGTCACGGGTCAGCTCGGGCTGCGGGCTGCCGCTCAGCTGTCAGAGTCAGCAGGGCCTCTACGGGTGCGGGGGAGGGGTTGGCTGCCCCTGTGGTCGGCAGTTGAGCACTTTCACTGCTGCACCACCAGAGCTCCTGCTGCCTCCTATCCTGAAAGGAAATTCAGATGCTGCCACCAGTCCAGGCCATCATTAAAAAGGACTATGCTGGAGAGGAGCAGAGGCGGCAGCAGTCTGTCGCGTGCGCAGAGGCTGAGGTCACACCCTAAGCCTGACACTGTGGTCCCGAGTGGCTGCTGGTAGCCCCCGGGATCTGGATTCTAGGATGATGACGACCAGGTTTGGGTGCCCCTGAGGGGTAGGCTTGGGAGTGGCAGGGGGTGTCAGTTTTGTAACAATGAATAGTTCCTTCCCCACACTGGAGGGAAACCTGTTTATAATTCTCCAAATCTGGACCTAACTCTCTTTTGCATACGCAACCAGCCCTGGTGGTACCGTGGACTGAGTGCTGCACTGCTGGGAGATTCAAACCCCAAGCTGCTCCCAGGGGGAACCATAAGGTGTCTGCTCCCCCAAAGCCGGGCTCTCCCAGAGGCCCCAGGGAGCAGCTTGACTGTCCTGCATGGCTGGGTTTGGGCTTGGCATACATGGCCCGTATTTTGTGTGACACTGCACTGTGAAGGACTCTTCAAGGAAGATGTGTGCTTGAAAGATCCCTCCTTTCCCAATCATGTCCTCAGCACAGCACCCCGGGATACCTCACACACACACACACACACACACACACACACACACACACACCACACACCAGCAGTCCTGAGTGTTCTGTGAGGTCTTATGTCCTGGCTGTGAGGTCAATGCCTTGTACTAGATTCTGC
>PVJH01028763.1:0-26915 GCA_004026705.1 Nesogale talazaci
ATGCTCTCAAAATTAGATCTAGAAAGGAAATTTCCTTAACGTGTGGAATCAGCCTCAGACCAGCATCTGACATTTCACTGTAAAACACTAGAGAGTAAAACACTAGAGGCAGTCTCATGCACAGAAATTGTATATATGTGTGTGATTGATGTAAATGTATTTACTACTTTAAAAACAACATTTGGCGGGAGTGCTCCAGTAAAGGCCTAATGTAATACCGTAGGTTTTACATTAAATTTGCCCAAAGAATTTCATCTTTGCCTTGAGTTTCTGAGACATCATTTCTTTAAAAAAAAAAAAAAGTTCTCAAAACTTGAATGCTTTCACCAAGAACTGCAGACAGGTTAGGTGAGGTGACTCTAGGGTAGGGGGCTGGCTAGATCAAATGGACCACCTGGTCCCCAGGAAGAGGGCGTTGTGCAATGAACCAGACTAAGCCTGCTGCTGCCCAGTCTGTACGGACTCATGGAAGCCACATGGGCTACGATCTAGAGCTGCTCCACATGGCTTTCTTTCTTTCAATGATTTTATTGGGGGCTCTTACAGCTCTTATAACATTCCAAACATCATTTGTACACATGTTGCCATCTTCATGTCCAAATATTTTCTACTTGAGTCCTTGGTATAAGCTCCTCTTCCCCCTCCTTTTTTTATATAAATCATTCTGTTGGGATCCACAGGGTTTTCTTGGGTACACTTTTTATGAAAACTTGCTACTGTGATGCCACTGAGGGACTATGAATCTTGAGATTAGTCACTGAGTGCAAGCCCTGTGTGTGACCCAAGGCTTTATATGAACTCTTGGCACTGAAGTCCCTCATGCTTCCTGGTTAACGAAAGACACCTATTCAGATGGGAAGGAAGCACACCCTGGGGGACGGGCAAGCTACCTGTTGAGAACCCTTCCAGACCCCCTAGGCGTCTCTTGCGCAATACACATTGCTATCCAGAAATTGTGATCATCGTGTATGGTAACTTCTTGCCGTGAATCCTAAGTGATTCCAACAAGTTCTCAGACCCAGAGAGTAGTGGAGGGAACCCAAGGACATGCCCGAACTGGTGGCTGGCATCCTGCAGGGGTAGATGAAACTCGGTCATGCACACCCCCAAATTTGTAACTGGCGCCTGCTTGCTACTTGGCAGCCTGAAGGATGATGTCCATTGATGTTGTGAGCGGTCACCTAGCGACGGGTGACCTGGACCAGACAGAGAAACACTGCTTAGGTTGCCGGGGGTGGGGGCGGGGGGGGCAAACCAAATAGATGAGTGAAAAATACGGGTTTCACTTACATTGGTTATTCTCTCTGCACTGTTGTCAACTACAAAAGAAAACCCGATTCTCTCATTTAAGGAAAACATCTATTAAGTCTTTTTTTTTCTTTTTTTTGGGGGTGGGCATCACTGCCCTCTGGTGGTGGGAGTAGGAGGCCCAGCCTTTGCTCCTGTGGAGCTGGAATTGAACCTCCATCCCAGTGAGCGGCAGTCCCATGCACAACCACTACGCCACCGGGGCTCATCCATTAAGTCTTAAATAGGATCATTAGCGCAAAGACCGTGGCGTCCAGAGGTTTGAAGATCTGGAGACTCAGAAAGGGCATGGGGAGGGCACAGAGACACACGGGTGTGTGAGGGGCAGCACATCAAGTGGCAACACCACAGTTACAGCGGGGATGGCAGAAGCAGACACGGGACTGTACATTGTGTCAGATGGAATGCTGAGGTTAGCCTGGACCTTCCCACAGGCAGTCAGAGCACACACTCCTGACCCTGTGGCTGCCTCCATCGGGAGCACATCCAGGCAAGCCCTTTAAGGAGATTCTGGTGGGGGTGGGGGTGGGGGTAAGCCACATCTCTCATGCCCTCTGCCTGAAGCCAAGACAGCCCACATTGCTAGTTAATGGTCAGAAGGAATTCATGGAATCTGGATCCATGTGAGGACTCTTGGCAGATGGAGCAAGACTATCTGCAGCCGTCTGCAAAAACCTGTAGTTCACAGTCTGAACTCCGTCTAGTATAGTGCCTTGTCTTACAGAATGTGGAGGAGAAGTAAAACTACTGGAACAGAAAACTATTATGAGGAACAAAACTATATTTCATTTTTAAAATTCTAGAGGACTAAAAATTCATAGACAGAAAACTGTCACACATCAATAACTAGCATGTATCAGAAATAATGTGCAAAAAATATGTTGAAAACATTCCATTCATTAAAAACCAAACCATAGCATACCTAAGAAATCACAATATTGTGGTTCTTAGGGGCTTAGGGGCTATAATGTTGGTTCTGACTGACAGCAACCAATGTATCAGAATGAAACACTGTCCTCACTGCCATTTGTTGGACCACTGTGTCAACCCATTTCATTGAGACTCTGCCAGCCTCATGGACCCCCTGTTTTAGCAAGCATGGCCTTCTTCTCCGGGGACTGGACGGGGACAAGGGAGGACCAGAGAAGAAGCGATGCCTCTGAATCATGGAGCTAGGAAGAAAACCGAAAGTACCTTGGGCTGCCCAGAGAACTAACCAATCTGTCTTGGAAGAAGTACAGCCAGCGTGCTCCTTAGACTAGAGATGGCAAGAGTCTGTCTTCCCTAGTTTGTACTTGTTCTAAGGCAGGTCCAAGGCCCTGGAGAAGAACTCCATGCTTAGAAGAGGAGAGAGTCAGCAAAAAGGAGGGAGGCCTCAATGAGAGAGGCAGACACGGTGGCAGCGGCGACAGGCTGGGATATGAGAGCACTTGTGAGGCTGGCCGGGGGTGGGGGTGGTGGAGAGGAGGTGGGGGAGCAGTGTTTCCTTTGTTGGACGTGGAGTCCTTATGAGTCAGAAGGGACTCACCAGAACCTCAAACAACAATGTTCCAGGCAGAGCAACAGCCAAGAAAGCTCGGCGTATCACCTTTGGTGACAAGAGTTCCTGGACCATATGCTGAGTCGACTGCTTCCTCAATGAAAGTCTTCTTAAACCTTACCTTTGTCTGTAAATCATCCATAGATGACTATTCCCTAGGATGGTGGTGGGGGAGGATTATATGAAATAAGACAAGTTTTCTCTATGTCTCACCTACTCAGGTTTCACTCCCCGGCTTGACCATCCTAAGCTCCATGTTCAGGCATTTTCACCAAGTTTCTTGACCCCTTCTTAAGTCACCTGAGTCTTCCGACCAAATAGCAATGCCGGTTAAGTCCAATGGGTCTCTTCCTGACTTCCTACCTGCACCTCCTCTATGTAACTGAAAATAATGTGAAAGTCATGTGCCAGCATGCTGACTGGTTTGACATCAAGAGCAAGGAGCCCTGGTGGCACAGGGGTGAAGCCCTCAGCTGCTAACTGGAGAGGTCGTCGGTTTGAATCCACGAGCTGCTTGTGGAGAAAGACTTGAGCATCTGCTCCCGTCCAGATTCGCAGCCTTGGGAATCTCCTTTGACGCCGCCCTCCAGGGCATTCCTCATTGGAAAGAGAGGAGGCTCTCCACCGGTCCGGGAAGAGTTCCGGTCTCAGATGCTCACAGGGACAGTTCTACCCGGTCCCCTAGGGCTGCTGTGAGCATGACCCGACTCCACCGCCATGAATGCAGTTTTAGGGATAGGATAGGCTTTGGTTTAACCACAAGAGACTTCTCTTCTCGATGATAACGTGTTCTACTCCCCACCCTCTCTCTCTCTCTGCCCCTCTCTTCCGAGCTCCAGCTTCTCCTTCCCTTCCCCAGCCCAGCTGCCCCCTGCTTCCTCATTCACATAGAAAACAGAAGTAATGAGAGAGAACTTCCACAAGCTCTGACCACTGCAAGTCACCAACCTCAATGTACCCCAACACACCGTCTTCCCTTCTGTGACTGAAGACCTACTCTCTCTCTCTTTAAATCATGTCATTGGGGGCTCATACAACTCATCACAATCAAGACATACATCTATTGTATGCAGACCACATTTGTACCACTGTTGCCATCATCATTCTGGAAACATCCTCCTCCTACTTAGGCCTTTGGTACCAGCGCCTCATATTTCCCCTTCCTCCCTCAATAGCTCCCCTGCCCTCAATATCTACTTTCTTGTCTAAAGTCATCAGACATCCCGCTTTTGGCGGGACAGTCCTGATTTTAAACAATTGTTCCCGTGTCCTGTGGCATTTTTTGAAAGTACCCATTTTTGGAAAGAGTGCACGACAAGCTAGGGAACGGTGGGAGACCGGGAAGGGACTATATACCCATTCTACCCACCCCCCACCCCCCAGCCAATGGTGTCCCGCTTTACCAATGGTAAAGTCTAGCGACTTTACATCTTGTCTCAAGTGCAGGCCAGCCCCGAGAGAGACTCCACACTTGGAGCCCCTATCCCTTCCTGGCCTCCTACCCATTGCTCCAGCAAATCACCTTGCTCCCTCCCCAATCACTCATCCTTCCCCCTCGGCATGCACACATGCTATAATGGCCCCAAGGCTGAAAAAACCCTGTCTGGATTGGCCTGACTTCTACCTTGGGCCACTGCTTCCATTCTCTGCATCCCTTTACCACAAAACTTTTTTTTCCATCATTTTACTGGCGACTGGTACAGCTCTTATCACAATCCATCCGTCCACTGTCAAGCACATCTGTACCTATCTTGCTATCGTCGTCCTCAAAACATTTTCTATTTACATGAGCCCTTCGTATCAGCTCATTTTCCCCCTTCCCTTCCTCCTTCATGAACCCATGATAATTTTTTTAATTTAAATTTTATTGGGGGCTCTTACAGCTACCACAACATTCAGTACATAATTTTTTATTCATCCTTGTCTTGTACCTACTTTTCTGCTTTCCATCCCCCTGGAAGGGGGGTTATCTGTAGGCCATTGTGGTCAGTTCCCCCTTCTTCTCCCCACCTTCCCCTTCCCCTCCTGGTATTGCCACTCTCATTCTTGGTCATGAAGGGTTTATCTGTCCTGGATTCCCTGTGTTTCCAGCTGTCACCTGTACCCTTGTACATCCTCTGGTCTAGCTGGATTTGTAAGGTCGAATTGGGGTCATGATAGTGAGGGAGAGGAAACATTAAAGAACTAGAGGAAAGTTGTATGTTTCATATGGACTGCACTGCACCCTGACTGGCTCATCTCTTCCCTGTGATCCCTCTGTAAGGGAATATTCAAGTGTCTACAGATGGGCTTTGGGTCTCCACTCCCCATCCCCCTCATTCACTTTGATTTGATTTTTTGTTCTGGGTCTTTAATGGCTGATAGCTGCTCTCAGCATCACCTCATGGTCACACAGGCTGGAGTGCTTCTTCCATGGGGGTTTTGTTGCTTCTCAGCTAGATGGCCACTTGTTTCTCTTCAAGCCTCTGAGACCCCAGACAGCTTTCTTCACCACATTGGCTTAGGCACCCATCTTGTCTTCAGCAATCATGTCCAGAAAGGTGAGCATAAGAGAATGCCCGGTTATTAGAACAAAGTGTTCTTGCATCGAGAGAGTACTTGAATAGAGGTCCAATGTCCATCTGCTACCTAAATATCTAACCTATAAATATATGTGCAGAGATCTATTTCCCTATCATTATATATAAATATATTCACATACATGTGCATATGTACATGCCTGTATTCAGACCTCTATAAATGTTCATTTGCCTTCTCGTTCTTTCCTCTCTTTCCTTTTACTTTCTTCTTGTCCCACTATCATGTTCAACCTTCATTTGGGTTTCAGTAATTCCTCCAGGCTACATTGCCCTTGATGAAGCTCTGCTAGGAATCCTACGCCCTTCACCTCATCAATTTGAGATTGCTTGTTCTCTTGTCCCTGTGTTTATTGACATCCCCCTTTCCCCTGCCTCCCCCTCTCCCATGTCCCATTGTTTTCTCCTTTGGGTTGTTTATCCTGCCTATCTTATCTAGATAGACCTGCAGAGACAATAATAAGTGCAAAAACAAGACAGAGCAAAATAAAATAAAAAACAACAGCAACAACAAAAACCCAACAAGAACAACAACAACAAAGAAAAGCCTATAAATAGTTGCATGCCTGTTTGCTGACCTTTAGGAGTGTTTTCTTCTTGAGTCTGATGGGGTGCCACACCCTGGCCCCAAAGTCTATCTTTGGTAGTCCCTGGGGACTTCATTGCTTTGCTCCCCTAGCCCCTCTGCTGCACGCCCTTGGTGTTTCGCCCTGAGGGCATGATTCCTGCATTGTGTCTCGAGTGCTGTCCCTCATAGCCATATGTCAGTGAGGGATGTTGCCGTGTCTCGTGGTGGGACCAGTCCTGTGGTCCTCTCTGTGCGTCGGCTGCTCTGAGCAGGAAGACCGACCTAGGGCTTAGGATGGGTTCCCTCTTTGTTTGCTCCTGTTTACTCTCATCAGACGCGCCCCTCTCCCGGAGCTGCAGCTTCAGTGCTGTCCTCTGCAGTGCATTCTTCTGGGAGGAGTGGGGGCTGTCCACATAGTTGGGATTAGAGCCCACAGACCTCTTTGTTGGTTCCCTGCTTTATGCCAGTATGCTGCATTCCTGCCATGGCCCACTGGGTTGAAGTCTGGTCCCTCTCCTTCGGAGATATAAATAATACCCTCCCCTTGGGTGGGCTAGTGCCCTGCTCCCCCACTATGCATGTCTTTTTTTTTTGGGGGGGGGGAATCACTGCCCTCAGGTGGTGGGAATAGGAAGCCCAGCCTTATGCATGTCTTTTTTTTTGTGGGGGGGGGATCACTGCCCTCAGGTGGTGGGAATAGGAGGCCCAGCCTTATGCATGTCTTTTTTTGGGGGGTGGGGATCACTGCCCTCAGGTGGTGGGAATAGGAGGCCCAGCCTTATGCATATCTTTTTTTCCCCTTTTACTCCCCTTCTTTTTGAGTTTGCTGCCATATGTATCCCTGGATTGGATTTGGCCCCTGGCATAGTACCTCGACCTCGTCCCAGGAGTGGATGTATATAGCAGTTTTTCCCCTAAGCCCCTTTTGCATTTTTAAGCTTATTTCATCGGACTCATGTTGTACTTGTCCTTTTTTCTTAGCTAATTTTGCTTAGCATAATTTCCTCCTATTCTTCCCATGGGGCGATGTGCTTCATGTGTCCATCACTGCTTTTTAGGGATGCACAGTACTCCATTGTATGTCTGTACCACAGATTTTGAATCCATTCATCAGTTGATCAAAATGTGAGTTGTCTGGAATTCCTTTTGATTGTGAACTGTGCCGTGATGAACACTGAAGCACAGGTGTCTGACTGTAGTCGGTATCTGCCCAGGAGGGGGATTGCAGGGTTGTGTGGTAGCTCAATTTCCATTGCCAAATCAATTGCCACAGCAGCTGTCCCCAGTTACAGGTCCAACAGCAGGGCACGTGAGTTCCTATCTCATCACAGGGCCCCCACCCCCACCCCCAGCACTTTTTGCTTTCAGATTTTTTGAATCGGGCTATCTTTGAAGGTATTGGGTTATAGCTCATAGTTGTTTTAATTTGCACTTATTTTATGACTAATGATCAGGAATATTTTCTCATATGTCTGCTGGTCACTTGGATTTTCTGTCCTTGTGAAACTTGTACAATAGAACTCTGGAAAAGATGACCCCATTCTTGCTGTTTTCATTGTTTCCCCTTCATGCTTTCTCTTGAACTCACCGCATTTAAGTTTTGGCCACGATCTCCTCACCAGAACCACACTGATCAAGATTCCCAGGGGCCACCACATTTCAGAATTCGATAGTCGTCAATTCATAGTCTTCACCTGACTTGACCTCTCCATGGTATTTCCCAAACTGGCTGCTGCTTCCTTTAAACACCTTGTAGAATATTCCATTTCTCGGTGGTGGTGTCAGGTGCCATCCAGTCAGCTCCAACCCACAGCGTCCCTGGGTGCACAAGGAGGAAACAGTGCCCGGACCTGCGCCATCTTCACAAATGCTGCTATGCCCGACCCAGTTGTCACAGCCCGACTGCCATCAATCCATCTCGTAGAGTGTCTTCTTCCCACGGCTTCTCTCCCAAGCCTGAGGTCCTTCTTCTGGTCCCGCTCTCTCCTGAGAACATGTGCAAAGTACATGAGACCAAGTCTCGCCAACCTTGCTTCTGAAGAGCCTTCTTGCCATACTTCTTCCAAGGCAGATTTGTTTGTGCTTTTGGCAGTCTATGGGACTTTCAATATTCTTCACCAGCACCGTAATTCAAATGCATCCGTTCTTCTCTGGTCTTCTTCATGACAATGTTCAACTTTTTCGTGGATATGATATAACTGATGATGCGATGACTTGGGTCAGGCACACCTTACTCCTCAAAGTAACGTCCTTGCTCTTCAGTACTTTAAAGGGCCTTGTGTAGCAGATTTATCAACGCAATGCATTCCTTGATCTCTGCCGCTCCCGTGAGCATTGAGTGTGCGTTCATCCAAGAAAGAGAAAACCCTTCACCATTTCAATCATTCCTCCACTGATCCTGATGTTATCGATTAGTCCAGTTGTGAGGTTTTTGAAAAATTGAGCCCATTAAACAAGTGTCATTCATTTTCAAGAGAGAGGATATTGATTATAAATCCTAGAACGTGTCCTGCTTCGTGAATGAGTACTCATTGAAATCAGGCAAGCATACTAACAAAGACTATAAAAGGATAGTGTTTCAATAGTTCTGGCAGGGATATAAATCCCTGGTATCATTTTTCTGAAAACAAATCGCCAAATTGTTTCCAGAGCCTTAAAAAACTCTTCCTGCTTGGATGTACTAATTCCACAACCAGGGAATATTCAGAAGTGCGTGAAGTATTTCCGCACATAGATGTTTATCACACCATTGTTTGCCATCTTAAAAAAGCTTCCAAAGGGCTGAGCCCCGGTGGCGTAGTGGTTGTGCGCAGGACTGCGGCCCACTGGGACGGAGGTTCAATTCCAGCAGTGGGCCTGGGCCTCCTACTCCTACCACCGGAGAGCAGTGATGCCCCCCCCCCCAAAAAAAAAAAAAGCTTCCAAAATACCAGACTCACTGCCATAGAGTTGATACCGGCTCATGGAAACCCTTCAGGGTGGGGTAGACCTGTCCCTGAGGGGCAGAGAAAGCCCCGTCTTTCTCCCGAGGGGTGACTCGTAGCTTTGAATGGCAGCTCCTACAGATCACAGCCCAGCTCGTTGGGTCCTTGGGATGGCATTTGGATTCATGGGAAGGCTGAGGATGAAACCAAGGCTTTGTCAGGGGAGCCTTGCTTTTAGCCGCTAGCTGACTGTAATTCTATAAATAGAATAAGCAGACGTATGGAAAACAAAGATGATGACTGGTTCCCAGGGGTGGGGATCGAGGAGAAGGGGAGTCGCTGCTTGGGGCATTGAGTTTGCATGAACGGCAGTGGAGGAACTTGGAGACATGGCCCTGAGGGGGGTTCGAGGTGGAGACGGTAGCTGCTGTCACTGCATTAACAGAGATCACTAGATTGATTCGTATTCTGTCATGCATGTGCTCACTACAATTGGGTTTTTATTTATTTGGGGGGGGGGCATCACTGCTCTCCGGCGGTGGGAGTAGGAGGCCCAGCCCCACTGCTGGAATCGAACCTCCGTCCCAGTGGGCCGCAGTCCCGCGCACAGCCACTACGCCACCGGGGCTCAGCCTACAATTGGGTTTTTAAAAGTTTGCTGAAAGTGAAAAGAAATAGATTTTTAAAAGCGGGGGGGGGGGGGACAGGGACCTAGAAATATGTCAAGGTCTTAGCAGTAGATGTTTTATTCTTTTGCACATAGGGTAGGGCCCCCCTCTGGGCTCCCTAACCAACATGTGTGGATGGTGGGATGAGAGATCACAGGTTCCCATTCTCTATCAATAACATATGTGATTTTAGGAAGTCATAAAGAAGTCTGGATAGAGAATGAAATTTTCATCGAATGCTGTGTGCCAAGGTTTGTAAAGATGAACCACAAAGAATGTGGGATTATGCCCTTCTGTGGGTGCGGTCTAGGCAGCTTGTAAACGCCTGCTGTTTTTTACCTCAGCAGCTGGCCCAGGGTCTGCAGACTCTCGAGGCTGACTTCTGTGAAATCCAGTTCAAAGTCACGTCTCTCCTACGGTCCTGACCTGGATGTTTTGACACCCTTCCTCTCTCACACCTGAGCAATAGTCCTCTCTGCCCTGATTTCCACCCAGCCACGCTCACTCTGCTGAGGCAAAAATGATCTTATCATCGGGATTAGAGGTTATAGTTCACAGACAATTGAGTGAATTGTACAATGTGCAAGGATTGGAACCATAACCTCCTCAAGCTTGGACCTCCCCAAGCCCTCCCTGTGTCCTTGGAAGCAGTCTTGTCCTTGTGTATAAACAGGCCTCTTCTTTGAATTGATAACTCTCTCCACCCCCTCCCCTAGGGGGAAAGGAGACTCCACTTTCCCTTTGGGGCTCCTCCCTCAAGTCTCATGGTCCTCAGCATCAAGCAAGCTCTTGGCATTCTCCTGTTCCCCACTGTGATTTTCAGACCCCCACCCCTTCACCCTCACAGAGCAGATAGCGACTGTTTCTTCCCCCCAACCTACTGTCTCCACTGGAAGCCGTGCTCTTCTGGCCGCTGGGAGCCCACCCGGTGGCAGAGTGGGTACCCGCTGTGCTGCGACCCGAAAGGTGAGCGGTGTGAAACCACCAGCTGCCCTAGGAGAGAAAGACGATGCTCCAGTGCACAGTTAAGGTCTTGGGAGTCCACAGGGGCAGTTCTCCCTGTGTTAGAGGGGTCGCTGTGCATCAGCGTGGTCCGGATTCCATGGCAGTGAGTTTGGTGTCGGTTGAGTTGTTCTGGCTGCTGGTCCCAACAGGTGATCTGCCCAGTGTTCTTCTGTTCAACGAGGCGAGCAGCCAGCACGAGGCGGTGGTAACCTTCATGCTCTGGAGGATGAGTCACCCAGCGTCTCAGCCTCCCAGGACTGCCCTTTCCTGCACTGCACTTTCACCGCCCCTGCCAGGACCACACTTTGGACCCTGTTATCAGTCAGAGGAGCTCCACCTGGCTGGAGGACTCTGGTCTTCCTGCCTAGTGTCCATCTCCACCGACGGTCATTTCCTTTTCCTTCTCGTGATCTCCTGGATTCCCCGCCTCTCTGGCCACTTCCTGGTCCTTCTGTTTACATCTGCCCAGGCCAGGCGTTCTGGGGATAGAATGAATGGGTAAGTGCTCCCCGCTGACCGAAATGTGGGTGGTTCCAAGTCAGCCAGCTGCTCCCAGGAGAAGGACCTCCAGTCCTGGCAACTGCTTCCTTAACGATTACAGTTTCATGTACATCTGTCTATGTAAACATTTATTTATCAGGCAGTACACTGCGGTAGTCGATGGACTTCGGGCCTCGATGCAAGAGCACTTTGTTCTAACAACCTGGTATTCTGTGATGCTCACCCTCTGGGCACGGTCATTGAAGACAAAATGGGTACATAAGCACATGTGGTGAAGAAAGCGGATGGGCCTGGCTATCAAAAGATATAGCATCTGGGGTCATAAAGGCTTGAAGTTAAACAAGCAGGCATCTAGCACAGAAGCAGCAAGCCCATTAGAGGAAGCACACCAGCCTGTGTGATCATGAGGTGTTGACAGGCTCAGGTATCAGACATCAGGACACTCAAAACAAATAAACAAAACGGGGAGGTTGGAGCCCAGATGGAAAACCCATCTGTAAACAATGAGATATCCTGTCACAGAAGGGTCACAAGGAAGGGATGGGTCAACCAGGTGCAGTATAGCAACACACATCATTCCTCTGGTTTCTTGAGGTTTCCTCACCCCCCACTGTCATCACCCCAGTCATGCCTTTCACTGTGGTCACAGGTACCGATAAGAGATAAGAGCTCAAGACACACAGAATCCAAAAACAGCGGATTGGGAGCAGTGATACCAGGAGAGTAGGAGGAAGACAGGAGAGAAGAGGAGGAAGGGAAAAGGGATCACAATAATTGGCACATCACCACTTCCCACCCCCATCCCAGGGGGACAAACAACAAACCATGGGGGAAGGGAGACAGTAGTAAGATATGAAAATAATAGTGATTTGTCATTTATCAAGGAGTCACGGGAGGGGTGGTGGTGAAGAGGAGCTGATACCAAGGACTCAACAGAAAGTGTTTAGAAAATAATGATGGCCAAAAAAGAGCTACAAAATGATGAAGAAAATAGCATGCAAATTATACTTGATATGAGAACAAATAATCGAGGAAAAAAAAGAAAGTAGTGATGGCAACAAAATATGAACAAATATGCTTGCTACAATTGATGTATGGATTGTTATAATAACTGTAAGAGCCCTTAATAAAATGATCTTTTAATTACATTTTTTAAGTTTTAAAAATAATTTTAATCATTTTATTGGTGGCTCATACAACTCTTTTGTTTTGTTTTTTGAGTTTTGTTTGTTTGTTTGTTTGTTTGTTTGTGGGCATCATTGCTCTCTGGTGGTGGGAGTAGGAGGCCCAGCCCCACTGCTGGAATTGAACCTCCGTCCCAGTGGGCCGCAGTCCCGCGCACAACCACGACGCCACCGGGGCTCAGCCTGGCTCATACAACTCTTATCACAATCCATACATCCATCCACTGTATGCAAAGCACATTTGTACACTTGTTGCCATCATCATTCTCAAAACATTTTCCTTCTACTTAAGTTCTTGGTATTAGCTCCTCATGTTTCCCCTCCCTCTCTGCTCACCCCTCCTTCATCAACCCTTGTTAATTTATAAAAATTTTTAAGCATTACAGCCTAGGAAAGGCCCTGGGGGCAGCTCTCCTCCATCTGATCAGGTCCTGGAGTCAGTATCCACTGGACAGCACACAGCAGCAAACCACAAAGCCCAAGGGAAAGCAAACTATTTTATCTGCCCGCTTAATCCGGGCTGCTTTGTTCAGACGGGCAAGCCTGGGGATCGTGGGTGATCAGAGAAACGTTTTACAGGAGAGGGAAGCGTGGGGAGGGGGGTTGACGGTCTGGCTGTGGCTGGAAACGTGAGCGTGTAAGAGCCATCAATTCCCAGAGTGAAGTGATTTACTCCTGTGTCCTAGGGTAGGGATGAAGAACATGGTGATGTTGAATTGGAGGGAACTGTAGTGTTTTAGGGTACAAAAATTCCGCCTTAGATATACCTTAAGGAGAGCACGTTGTAAGTCGTAAACACTTATATCAGAAGAGGCCAGCTTCTGATACATACATCATGGGTTCAACAGGCAGTTGTACAGCAATGATTACTACTTATTATAATAAGGCTATAGAGAGCATGAGAGAGAGAAGCAATAAGAGTCAGACGCATTTCCCATCAGGGGAGCATGCTCACCTCTGCTCCTCTTGGTGGTCCACGTGGAGAGAGGGTAGGGGACGGAATTACATGATGAGGGAGAGGGACCGAGAGCATCCAGCATTCAGGGGCAGGAGAGAGGCAGGAGAGAGAGGGAACTTTTATTTTCCCCATTTAAGTAACCTTATGGGGGACACGAGCTCTATCGTCACCAGCCAGGACATGTAACAAGAGGGGGCTGTCATAAGGACTATTTGGTGACAATGGCTTAGGGTTGCCTCTGTGACTAAGGTGAGAAGGATGTGGCAAGGGAGGACCTCAGACTCCTGGGGGTAGATGAACAGATCTGTCTTGTTAGGGAGTCATTGACAATGGCCCCTGAATCCCGCCAACAGGCCTCGAGGGAAGGGAACCATCATCCTAACTTGAGTCACGCAAAGGCCTCAGATAACTGGGAGCTTCAGGGAAATAGCTAACTTAACTTGCACACTAAATGTTGGTAAATAACTTGCTTAGTATTTTGGAGTATATAATTGTGGGAAAGTCCTGTCTTCATCCCACACACTTAGATAATGCCCAGATTCTGGGGGGTGGGGGTGGGAGGCAGGAGCAGGAGGTCAAAATAGCATCCCAGGGTGCACAGTTGATGCCTAACTAGTTACATAAGATAGGACCCAAGGGAACTGTCGCAAGCTCGCAATCCGTGAGAGATCAATACGTCACTTATAGGTGGGACTACAGAAGCAGAAACAGGGCGGTGTTTGGGACCCAGACATTACGTTGGACAGAAAAGCTTAGAATACAGTCCAGGGTCTTCTGACCCAGGCAGGCAGAGGAAGACTGATAGGGCATAATTCATAACTCTGCAATCCATGATTGATACCTTGTCCTGTCACAAGTACTGGGTGAGTTTCCATCAAGGACATACCCAGGCAAGCCCCTAAGAGAGACCTCCCCTCCTTGGGCGGGCTGGAGAGGGGTGGAGGTAAGCTACTTTCCAATGTACTCAGCCCGAGGACAAGATGACCTATACACTTGGTTGTTGCCTGGAAGAATTCAATGGAGGCTTCCTCCCTGTGGGAACGCTTCAAAGGCGGCGGGGGGCGGGGGGCGGGGGTGAAGCGGGGGGGCTGTTACTGTCACCACAGCCTTCTGTGCACCGAGGTGTTCAGACCGGAGACTTGAATACAGCAGTACAGGTGAAGAGCCTGACATCACGGCCACCGCGTCTGAAAGGGCCTGCGTCAAAGCCAATGCCTGCTTCGAAAGGAAGGAAAGGAAGTGGCTGCAGGGCCCAGAATGCTTTGCCCATCGACCGAGGTTCCTGTCCTTTGGGCTGATAGAGATCCCAGCACAGTGCTAAGACCCAGGGTTTCAGCAGCAGAGGAGACTGGCACGTCACTCGGCCTAGGCAAGGCAGCTGAATCAGCTTGTTTGGTCCATAGATCAAGTGACCAGATTTTAACATTGATAAAGCGAGACACCAATGACCGAGGGGTGGGAGAGGGGGTGGGGGGTGGAAGGGGAGGGGATATATTTCCTTCCCCTTCTCCCCTTCTCCCGCCGTTCCCTAGCTTGTCGTGCATTTTCTCCAAAAACCGGGCCTTTTAAAAAATGCTGCAGGACGCAGAGAAAATTGTTTAAAATCGAGACTGTCCTGCCAAAAGCAGGACGTCTGGTCACTTTATCCATAGACCACTCCCCACACCCACCCACCCACACCCTCCAGAAAAGACATGACTGGGCTGACTGGAAAACTCCAGGAGTCTGACTGCAGCCAGCTGGTAGGGGTCCAGGGCTGGACAGCATTGTTAGGACAGTGAAATACAGGATTCGTGTTGAAGAACTACCACATCCTAAAGCAGCTGGGAAAATCACTTCCCTCCCGTGTCTGTCTGTGAAAATGAGGACACTCGGACTAGCTCACAGACCATGGTGAAGATGGAGTTAAGGCGTGCGTGGGAGGTCACGAGCAACGCACCGTAATGACCAGTCCACGTGACTCCCATGCAAGGTGCAACGAACCTAATCCCTGGCATGGCAGAGTAGCCGAGCTGATGCTTGCCCAACCACGACAACCCAAGCCAGTTCCCTGAGTTGGCTCTGACTCCGGGCGGCCCACGTGTGTCAGGCTTGCCCTGTGCTCCACAAGGATTTCAGTCACCGGTTTGGTTTTGTTTTTTTTTTTCCCCAGAAGTAGATCGATGGGCTTGCTTCTGACAGGTCTGGATGGATTCGAACCTGCAACCTTCAGTAAGCAGCCAAGCACACTGTTCGACCCAGAGACTCCATTCCTTGTTCGGGGCTTTCTAATCTCCACCCGAAACCTGCTATGGAGCCCTGGAGAGCGCATTAAAAGAAACGACAGTAAATCCAGCAGCAGCTCTTCAGGAGCAAGGCTGGGCTTCCTACTCCCACCAGGGCAGTGATGCCACACACAAATAAGTAAATAAATAAACAAATAAAAACTTAAAAAAATAAAATAAACAACAGCTCGTATTACCCCAGGAGCCCTGGTGGTGCAGCGGCTATGTGTGGGACTCCAGATAGTCAGTAGTTCAAAACCACCAGTCGCTCCTCGGGACAGAGACTGGGCTTTCCATTCCTGTAAACACGTACAGTGTCCGAAACCACCCAGCGGAGGTCACTATGAGTTCTCAGTGACTCAATGGCAGAAAGTTCGGTTTTGGCTTTGTCTTGTTACCCCAGTTCAACTCAGGCAAAACTTCACCACCTCTTTCTGGGGAATCTTACTCCAAGACGGCTGTTTCTCACTGGGCAAGCTGTAGGCTCCTAAAGATCTTCTTTCCTGGGTGATCATGTCCAGATTCATGGCTGACCATCCTCGTACCATCCATATGAATAACTCCCTCCTTTAAATCTCATCCTGCAGATACACATGCATATTACTTACGTGACATTAGACTTGGATTGCCTGCCCTCAACATTCATTTCACAAAATGGGGCCTATAAGCAACCGAGTTGCTTAGGTCAAAAGTCCTGAAGTCACCATTAATTTTCCTTCCTCGTCCCCATACCCAACAGTAAGTCTCGTGGTCTTTTGCTTCCAAAATCCACATGGAATCCATCGGTGTTTCTCTTTTCACCCCTCGAGCTTAGGCCATCAGGAAGCGACGGCTGTTTTCACATTTATTCTTGGCAGTCACTTTTCACTTCTGCAGCCAGAATGCCCCTTTTTTGATAGAAATGAGATATTAGCTTTTCTCAACTTAAAAATGGTGACATCATTTCTCTTTGTACCTGGAATGAAGCTCACACTCCTTGCCTCTACCGACAAGGTCTTCAATGACCCGGCCTCCTATCACCCAGCACCAGTCACCTTGCTCACCCTGGAACTCAGACCCCTAGATGCATGCACCTCCCGCTCAGTGTGTGCACTTTCTGCTCTTCTGCTTGCTACATTCTCTCCGTAGATCTTCACATGATAAGCTTCTTGTCATCCTTTCATCTCCCCAGGGAAGGCACCTTCTCAGAAAAGAATCTGCTTATCACCCCATCAGTGAGCAACCATCACAGTGTGTGCCTTTCTCTCTCTGGCTTTCTTCTTGGGACTTACCACGATTAGAAATTTCTAAGTGTGGTATTTCTTTTCCTGTTTTTTTTTTTCAAGTGGCAAGTGCATTTTATTTCTGGAATATGGCCATACTTTAAGGGGTGCACAGCGCTTTTACTCGAATCCATTCTAAGTTGGTTTTGAAATAATTCAGTGTTATACCACCAGCTGGTTTTTTTACGGATCCCTCCATTCCTGTGGAGAGTGCCCAACAGAGGGCGGGTCATCTCTTCTGATTTGTGTGGCTGCATAGGTCTATCCATACAGCATCATAGAAAGTGGCTCCACTCGTTAAAACAACACTACCACACTTGTCATGAGAACCAGCTGGTGGCTGGGTCTGGTTCTGGTGGCTTTGCCTTGCCACTGTTTGCTGAATGAATCACACTTAAAGATGACTTAGCCCAGGGGAATGTCTCGAAGAAATTCACAGAACTATAGCAATTGCCAAGGCTGACTAGGAGAAATCCACATCTAGTACCCTTGTAGAGAGGTCTGAAAGCAAAATCAGTATTTATTTTTCCAAACTGATTGTCAACCTCTCTTCCCCTGACTCAAATGTTGAGTGCTGTGGGAACAGGAACATTGGAATCTTAATTCTTTCACCATTCTCCAGAACCCAAATAGTGTCTGAAGAAAGAAGCAATATTGATGGCTTGTCATGTAAACGTTTTGGGGAGAGTCATAGTGTTACGATTGGCTCCCCAAGGATAGGCTTTGGGGCCAGGACATGGCACCCCATCGGGCTCCACTGAAAGACACTTCTAGAGGTCAACAAACAGACTTTGAACTATTCACAGGCTTTTCTTTCATTTATTTGTTATTCTTTCTTTCCATTGGTTTTTTTAGTTGTCATTATTTCATCTTCTTTTATTGCTTCATCTTGCTATGTCTTGTTTTTTTTTGTGTGTGCATATTATCTCTACAGATAGATCTAGATAAGGTAGGCTGGATGAACAGTCTGAAGGAGAAAACATCAGGACTGATGGTTCCAGGAAGAAATGCAAGGTGGGGGGTAGAGGGGGGAGGGGGGGACAGGAGGTGGTGTTGACCAACCCAGGGACAAGGAAACAACAAGTGATCCAAAATCAGTGGCAAGTTGGTGTCAGAGGCCTGGTAGGAATTAATCAAGGGCAATGTAACCAAGAGGAATTACTGAAACCCAAATGAAGGCTGAACATGATAGGGAGACAAAAGTAAAAGAAAATAGAGGAAAGAACTAGGCCGAAACAGGTGAGAGTTGAAAGTCAGGATGAAAATAATAGTGCGACACAAGGTGTCCCTGGGCAGTGCTCATGGGTCACATGTTCAGCTGGCAACCTACATGCTGACAGCTCAAGTGCATCCATGAGCTCCTTGAAAGAAAGGTCTAGTAATACATGCCCCAAGAGTCAGTCATAGAAAATCCTACAAAGTCCATGGATTCGCCATGAATTTGAATGGACTCAATGACACCTAGCTTGGTACTCTTGTTTTTCTTTTGTTCTATCTAAATCCCTTCTTAGTTTAGCCTCCAATCACATTTGGGCCCATCAATACAGACACCCCACCCCCTGCCATTTTCTGCTCTAGTTTCTTGAGTTGCGTCACAGTCAAGGGAGAACACCAGAAAATAAAACACTGGGCACCCTCTGGTGTCTTGGGTTCTTCCCTGCCAACCTGGGCTAGAGCTGTTCCATGGCCCCATTGCTAAAATACATCTGTTTGAGGTTATATGACATCTAGGATGTTGTCTGATGGGATGGATAAGACTCTTGTTCCTCCACTTCTGGATCATACTCTGATGTTCTGGCCACAGCATGATTGCCTAGGCAAATAATGTCACGCAGATTTGATTTGCAAAAATAGTCATCTGACTTTACTTAAAGTCCCTTTCCCATAACATTGATGCACAAATCAGTGGGGTCAAGAGCAGAGACTAGTGGTCAGACAGACCTTCTGGCTCATTCTCTGAGGCTAGAGCCATACTGCTGGACTCAGCTGAGGCCTTCCACTCTCTTCTGAAAGGAGTTCTTCCTCAGGGGTTTTCTTTCTCCTGGGGCAAGTAGCTGGACTGGATTCAGATGAGAACTTGCTAATGGCAAGTGAGCCCTGGCTAAAAGCAGGAACTATCAGGGACATGTTTACCTGTGTTTTACTGACTATGCAAAGGCAGTTGACAGGGGGAAGCGTAACACACCAAGAGCGGAGATTCCAGAATACTTCATCATGCTCATGTAGGACCTGCGATCTTTGGGGCAGGTACTGTGAGGGGTAGCCAGCTGCCACAACTCATCAGGTTCAGTAAGTGCAATTGTACAGTCAAGATATATGTTATAGTGAAGTCATAAAGAAATGGGAGAGACAGGAGAGAGTAAAATGAAAGAATCAACACATCTGATGGTAGCACACTCACCTCTTGGATGGCCATGATCTCAACAGCCAGGTCCACGCACAGTGTGGGCAGAGAGGGCAGGAGAGTCTCTTCTTTATTTCTGACCAAGGCCCACATATACTTAGGGGCATGATTACAGGTAACCACACATGTCACAAGAAGGGGATGTACAATAAGCTTACACATCACAGGAAGGGGATACACAAGGGCATAAGTGTGTCAGGAAGGGGACAAGCTAGGGGTATACATGTAGCAGGAAGGGGGGGAGGGGGAGACTAGGGGTTTACATGTGACAAGATGGATGGACCCTAGACTTATTATGTCAGCCTAACCTTGATCACCCTGGAGTGGGCTTGACTTCCCTGGGCTCTCCTTCAGAGAATCAATGTACTACTATCCTTATCAGAAGAGATTGGGCCCTACTTAGGGTGGGACAGACTAAATAGTCTGATGGCTGTAGATGGCTGATAACCCTTAGGGAGAATAACCTCTGACCTACTTTCACTGACCTCCAAGTGCTAATCATGTGTAGCAAGCAGTTAAGTTGGGCATATATTTGGAGGAGATAACTTGGGAGAAATATTTCTGTAGCCTACAATATTGAATGGCTTAAATAGCAGAACAGTATAAGTAAGGGTTGTATCCTTTCTCCATATGGATTTGCTTTGTGTACTGAGAAAATAAACAAAAGCTAGATGGTATGAAGAAGAATAGGGCATCACTTGAAAGAAGGCTGTTAACAGATGTTCAGATGCCACTATCCTGCTTGCTAAGAGCCAAGAGAATTTGAAGCACTTACTAGTGACGATCAAAGAACTCAGCTTTCAGTATGGGTTGCACCTCAATATAAATGGGAAAAGAATTTCCACACCTGGATCAACAGACACCATCATGATAAATGGAGACAAGACTGAGGTTGTCAAGGATTTGACTTTCCTTGAATCCACACAGTCAACACTCCTGGAAGTAGTAGTCAGGAAAAGAAAAAACATATTGTTTGGGGGGAAAAATCTACTGCACAAGACCTCTTTAAAGTGTTAATGAGCAAAGATGTCACTTTGAGGGCCAAGGTGCGCCTGGCTCAAGCCATGGTATCTTCGATCACCTCATATGTGACACCTGTACAATGAACAAAGAAGCTCAAAGAAGTGGTATATTTGAATCATGGTATTGATGAAGAGAATTGAATATACTGCAGACTGCCAGAAGAACAAACAGACCTATTGTGCTAGGCTGGATACCTTAGATAGACAAATTCATAAAGATGCATATGTATACAAGAGAGAGTTTTATATAAAGGGCAACTGTACATTAAGAAAACATCCCAGCCCAGTCTAGATCCCGTCCATAAGTCTGATATCAGCCCATATGTCCAACAGCAATCTACAAAGTCTTTCAGACTCACAAAACACATGCAATGACTCCAGATGCAAGATGATCACAAGCCAGGGGGCAGACAGTCTTTGTGTCCAGTGGTGTTGTCAGCATCTCAGCACTGGCAGGAGTCTCCATGTGACTTCTGTGGGTCCAGGTTTCTTGCTGCATCAGGGTAGGTCCATGTGACTTCTCCTCAGGGATGTCTCACAGGGAGCCAGCCTTGTCAGTCGTGTCTCTCAGACACCTAGGGTTGTCAGTAGAAAGTCTACAAGGAAGTGAACCAAGAGAGATAGTGTCTCTGCCTCCAAGAAGTAATTACCACCTTTTCCAGAATTCTCAGGAGAAGGTCATGCCCACACAGAGGTCTCACAGGCTATCTCCTGATTGACAGACTAGACAACACCCCTACACTCTTTTTGTGTTTTGTTTTGTTTTGCTTTTTGTGGCATCACTGCCCTGATGAGAGTAGGAAGCCCAGCCTTGCTCCAGGAGAGCTGCTGCTGGATTTGAACCATCAACCCTGTGGGCTGTAGTCCTGCACACAACCACTGCGCCACCAGGGCTCAGCCTCCACCCCTACACTCTTAACCCTCAAAGTGACACCAGATTAGGTGACTGCTCCCTATCTTGGAAGAACTACAGCCAGACTATTCCTTAGATTCAAGGATGGCAAGATTTTGCCTTCCATACGTGGCACGTGACCGGGAGGGACCAGCCCCTGCAGAAAGAGAGCATCCCTGGTAAAGCACAGGATCAGAAAGAAGAAGAGGAAGACCACGGAAGAGAGGGATTGACGAGTTGGCTGCTACGAGGGGCTCCCACCCAACCACAAGGTACAGATGTGCAGGACCAGGTGATGGGTCTAGGGTTGCTATGGGTTAGCAGAACTGGCTCAACCGGGCCTAACCCCAACAGCCTACAGGTAACCTTTATGCTGAGTGAAATAAACCAGTCACAAAAGGTCAGACCCCACTTACAGGAGATCGGTAAATTCAGAGACCAAAATTTCTGAGTGCTTTCTGAGGGGGTTGGGGTAAAAGGGCACCTTGGGTGCAGAAAGTATATAGTTGCTAAGGGAAAAGTTGGGGATTTCAGGCCACCAAGGAACCCTATTGAGGACACAGAAGGGGGATCCTCGTGAATTGGAACTGACTCAACTGGCCATTGGTTTTTGGATGCTTGAGAGGTGGAAGGGAGGGAGAAAGGAAAAGTCTTTGTTTACGGACCACCATGTTTCTGTTGTTGTTGATAGGTGCCATTGGGTCGGCTCTGACCCACAGCTACCCAGTGCGCAACAGAATGAGACCCCGCACAGCCCTGCGCCAGCAAGCACCGTCATCCACGCTGGTGATGTGATTGGGAATGGGATCGTGGCCAGGGTTGGATCAGTGTCTGTCACTGATGTTACGGAATGATCGTGGAAAACATGCTGAGCTGGCAAAAGTTTGTTCTATTTATTTTGACCTCAAAGAAGCAATTCTTCAAACCCCATGTCTTTATGATGATGGGGGGAGAGGAGAACTCTTGGATGAAGGGGAGAGTTGCCCTGCCCAGTATACATCAGAACCGTCGATCAGCTTCAAGCTATAAAGGTTGAACGCCCAGCCATCCTGGAAACACAGAGAGACTTGCCAGGACCATTGAGGAAGAGTCACCTGTGGAGTCCATTGGAAATGTCTGCCTGAAGCGGCAGGTGGAGGACAAGGCTGTGGAGCACAGACCATTGGTCAGGGCAAAGGAGGCAAGCTGGGATCTGAGACGGAGGCAAGGAGACCATGGGACAGAACAGGGGAGCAGTAAAGAGACCGTGAGACTGTGGCTTCCTGGTCCACCAAAGTAGAGTTCATGGGACCCTGTGGCTTGGAGGCTGAGGACCAGAGAAAGCAGCGTGGCTGCTGACTGAGGAGAGGTATTGCTGTGGGCCACTCTTAATGGCTTCTCATTCTGGCTTGTGGCAAGCTGCCAACTTCCCTAATAAATCCCCTTCATCATGGGGGGGGGGGGGAGCTGGATGGACAAGAGTTGGATGATGGATGTATGAACAACAGCAAATGAAGAGCAGCTGCTGAGGCTGGCTGCACCACCACAATGCTCGTGGCCTTTCGTCTCTTGGGTTGGAGGTTTCCGGGGCCCTGTTTCCTGGCCACGTCAATAGACTGAATAGGGAGTTTACTGTTGAATGCTTTTGTTCAACCTCCTGGGTTGGCTGCATCCAAACAGCTGGGGCTTTCAAAGCTTTCAAGTAGCAGTCCGAGTTCCAGTAACTCATCTCCATTCGCCTGAAGCAACAGAGGAAGACTGAAAGTCAGAAAGAGGAGGAGGAAATGTGACCAATTATCTCGATGAATGACTGCCTTCTTTGCCAAGAAGCCGGAAGAACTGGATGGTGCGCAACAACCATTGCAGACCATTTTGATGAGCGATTCCAAGAAGAATTCTGAGCCGCCAGGAAGAGGCAAATTAAGATTTCAAATTTGCAGGGATTCCAGACTTCCCAAGGTCACGGAATCTGGAAGAACCCAGCCTGAAACCATGGCCTGGAGATCCCCTTTAAATCTTATACGGACAGCATCCCCTCAGGTCTTCTTAATGCCCAGAAACCCTTTAGAACAGGGTAGAAGTGCCCCTGATGGATTTTTGAGACTCTTAAGTGCTTATAGGAATCCTTGGCTCTCTCCTGCAGAGGGGCTGGTGATTTCAAACCACTAACCTTGTGGCTAGAAGCCCAATGTGTAACCACTGTGCTACCAGGGCTCTTTGACGAATCCCAAGTGACTTGACAGCTGTGAATTTGGTTGGTTTTTGACGAGTCTTCTGAAAACCAAATACTCCCTGCCATCAAGTTGATTCTGATTCATGGTGACCCTATCAGACAGGGTAGAACTGCCCTTCTGGGTTTCTAAGACTGTAACTCTTTATAGGAGTAAACGTCTCCTTTACTCTTGAGCAGCAGCTGGTAGCTTTCCACCACCGATCTTGTGGTTAGCAGCCCAACTCTTAAGCACTGTACCACCAGGATTTAGAATGCCTGCCTTGAGCAAAGTGCTCTTTGAAAAACTATCTGGATTCTCTAAAGAAGCAAAACCTGTGGGACATCCCTCTCTATAAAGAGAGAAGTTCATGTCAAGAAAAAAATAGCTCACAGTTATAGGAGAGGTTGCATCCAATTTGCCGCGAGATGTCACCGAGTCAGCTCTGACCCATAGTGTGGTAGTTACATGATTTCCTGTCATCTTGAGAAATCCGTTGGGGGGGGGGGGGGGGGGGGGGGGGGGGGGGGGGGCGGCGGCGCAGACTCTAGTCTATCAATCAGCTCACAGCCTGATGATGCCTCCTTCTGGGCATGGCCTTCTCCTGGGGATTCTGGGAACTTCCTCTCTCTGTCCTTGGCCTTCCTGCTGACAAGCCACTCAGAGACTTGCTGAGACCTGCTTCACCTCCCTGTGAGGAGTCCCGCTCAGAGAACTGGAGGAGCCATGTGGAGACCTGAACCTACGTTGAGATGTATCCACCGCCCCTGGATCCACAAGGATTCCTACCACCAGCCTGTGCTAGTCTGCATTCAGCGTCAGTGCATGTGCTGCCTAAGTCTGGAGAGGAGTTGATGGGCTAGGATCAGATCTATGGGCTAATATTGGACTTACGGCCTTGATGTGGACTGGGTTGTTTTCTTAATCTACAATTGCCCTTTGTGCTAAAGCTCTCTCTTATACATATATGAGTGCCCCTGAATTTATTTCTCTAGTCATCTCAGCCTAACATAAACAGCAACTAACTCTGCCCGCTCCTGTGCCACCCTCACAAATAGTTCCTATGCCTGTGCCCATTGTTGCTGCCACTGGGTCAACCCAGCTCATCAGGGCCCTTGCTCTCCTTGCCGCTCCTCCACCTTACCTAACATCATCTCCTTCTCCAGGGGCTTCTCTTTCCCAACAATGTGGCAAAAGTATGTAAGATGGAATTTTGCCATCCTTACCTCTAAGGTGCACTGGCCATACATCTTCTAAGACCGGTTTGTCCTTTTAGCAGTCCATGATACTTTCAATATTTCCCCCCCACATCACAATTCACGTGCATCAATTCTTCAGTCTTCCTAAATCAATGTCCCCCTTCCACATGTATACGGACGATACCATGGCTTGGCCAAGATGGATAACCCTTCAGAAGTAGTGATAGAAGCAATGATTCCTGGAGGGTACAGGAAAGCGTGGGAGGGGGAGGAAGAGGGAGGTGATAGTACTGATAACTGTATAGCCCCACTCGAGGGAGGGAAGCAAACAATGTAACCGTATGTGGATAGATACATTAGATGATGTGGTTCCTGGAAAGGGGGTGGGGCGATAAGGGCAGCTGCTACCAAGGAGTTCCAGAAAGACTAAAATACTTTAAAACTGATTGTGGTGGCATTTGTACAATACTTCTTGATGCAATCAAACAATGGAATGTAATTATGAGATCTGTAAGAGCTCTGAATAAAATGAAAGAAAAAAATGCCATGGCTGGGGTCAGGCGCACCTCAGTCCCCAAAGTCACATCCCTGCTTCTCTAAAGATGTCTTGTGCAGCAGATTTACCTAATGCAACTCGTCTTTTAATCATTTGACGACTGCTGCCATGAGCATTAATTGTCGATCCAAGGGAAGCAAAATTCTTGACAACTGCAACCTTTTCTCCATTTATCATGATGTTACCTCTGGATCCAGATGGGAGGACTTTGGTCTTTGGACTCGATCTGGACTGACTTTATTATCATCTTTATGTATCTTAACCATACAATTGCACTTATTGAACCCATGATTAGTTGTTTTGCTTTGGGGCCTCACTGGGAGTAAGAGGTCCAGCCTTGCTCCTGGAGAGCTGCTGCTGGATTTGAACTGCCAACCCAGTGGGTCGCAGTCCTGCACACAACCACTACGCCACTGGGGCTCAGCCCTAAACCCATGATTAGTTGTGAGGGGCTGGCTCCCCCACCAATGGACTTGATCTGGACTGGACTGTTTTCTTAATGTACAATTGCTCTTTTATATAAAGCTTGTTCTTAGACACATATGAGGACCTATGACTTAGTCTCCCTAGTCTACCCAGACTAACACAATAGCTTATGGGGCCGCTTCATTAGGCCTGTCATCTGTTGTGGCTCTGGGTGAATTCTGAGCAGCTGAAGCATTAGCATTTCTATGACTCTGAGACACCTTTAATCAGACAGCACAACTCTAAGGTTTTTAAGAATTTGGGGTGCTAAATTCAACATTACTACATATTATAATATATATTAAAAGTTATAATAATAATAGTGGCTTATTATTGTGTGCGATCAAGTCAAATCTTTACTGGAGCAGAGATCACCACGATTTTTCTTCCATGGAGCTATAGGCGAGTTTGACCCACTCACCTATAGGTTAGCAGCTGAGGGCTTAACCATTGCCTTAGGACTCCTAAGAGTGGCTTAATGGTGTGTGTGTGTGTGTGTGTGTGTGTGTGTGTGTGTGTGTGTGTGTGTAGTGGTGGGGACTAAGCATACATTTAAAAAATGTACTATGTTAAAGAAACAGTGTGTAACAGGACCCTTGGCACCTCAGTGTGTTAAGCACTGTGCGGCTAACCAAAAGGTCAGGAATTTGAATCCACCAGGTAGTTTGTGGGCAAAAGATGAGGCAATCTGCTTCCACCAAGATTGACAGCATCAGAAACTTTCTGGGGCAGTTCTTCTCTGCCCCATAAGATCACCGAGGCAGTGGGTTTGGTTGTTCTGGTACAAATATGTTGAAAAATAAAGATGAAGATAGGGAAATGCTAACATTGTCAGCAGGTTTGACACAGGAAATATAAGCATTTCCATAAAGCATATTTTTTTTCAAATGATGAAAACAATTAACACAGATATTGGTCCTTTTGGTGACTCATGCTGTGCAGTATTCCTGCTTCCTAAAGATGAATGGCTGTTCCCTTTATAAATGGACTCAATTCTTAAACATCTTATCTAAAGTAACAGCCCTTTTCTAAAACTAACTGAAAAGGAAAACCAAGTGTCTTGGCAACATGCCTGTTTCTTGAATCACAGAAGCCTCATGGGCTAGATCCTAATTGGCAGACTAGACTCCACTCTTACCCTCTCAATTCTCAAATTGACATCAGATTATGTAACTACCACATGTGTCCTGACCAAATCGGTGAAAAGTCTTATTTTAACATGAGGGAAATATCAATGGGGCAACAGTCTATACTCACGATCGGATTTGGAAATATGTCAGTAGGCTACTAATGAACTTGGAGATCATTAAAGGGAAAATACATCCACTTCTCATAGCTGGTTGCCCACATGCACAGAGGAAAGACAAACCAGAGGAAAGACCTTCCAATTCTGGACAGTCCTGGGACCATTATTGTTGACATTGCATCTT